>CAMOHE010048980.1:0-15109 GCA_946598075.1 Artocarpus hirsutus | reverse complement strand
AAAATGCCACCATCACCTGTTTAGTAACCTTGATCTCACCACTATCATTTAGCCATTGAAGCCGGTATGGCCTTGGATGCTTCAAGGTAGGTAACACCAATTTCTCCACTAACTCGGTGCTGGCCACATTTGTACAACTTCCTCCATCTATTATCAAGCTACAAACCTTGTTATTCACAAAACACCGTGTATGAAACAAATTCTCTCTTTGATTATTCTCTTCTTCTTTAGACTGTGCACTAAGAGCTCATCTTGCCACTAATGACTCTGCAACTATAGCACACTCCCCTTCATAGGCATATTCGAGAGGTGGCATGTCTTCTACTTCTTCTTCTTCTTCATCCTCTGAAACAATCTCTCCTTGAGCTGTAATCACCATTACTCTCTTGTTTGGACATTCACGAGATATGTGACCCCAGCCTTGACATTTAAAGCACTTAATGTCATGACTTTTTGAGGTAGGAAATTCAGTGTTACCTTGTTTTGGTGCAGCAACTTGTTTGGCATCCTTAGAGGGTTCGGTCTTTGGTTTGTTTGTTGGAAATTCTTCCCGTTTAGGGGCTGGTCTCCATGTGTTTGAGGTAGCCGTGTTAGATCCCCTCCTAGCCATGTTTCTTCGCTTCAATTGCTGCTCCACTTTGATGGCTTGGTGCACCATATCTGTCAGCTCCACATAATGTTGCATTTCTACCACATCTGCAATCTCACGGTTTAAACCATGCAAGAACCTAGCCATAGTGGCCTCCCAGTCCTCCACTACATTTGCACGGATCATGACGACCTCCATCTCTTTATATATTCATCAACACTCCCATTACCTTGTGTGAGGCGTTGGAGCTTGTTGCACAAGTCCCTATGGTAGTAACTTGGGATGAATCGTCTTCGCATGATTGATTTCATTTCCTCCCACGTTTCAACAGTTCGCTCTCCGTTTCTTCTTCTATCCTTCAACAACTGATCCCACCAAACAATAGCATAGTCAGTGAATTCAATTGCAACGAGTTTTACCTTTTTCAACTTAGAGTAGTTGTGGCAATCGAAGACCATCTCCATCCTCTTCTCCCACTCTAGATACACCTCAGGATCATTTTTTCCTTGGAAGGACAGAATCTTCACCTTGATGCTTCCTAAGTTATCATCTTGCCTCTGCCTACCTAGCCTATCTTCTCTATTCCCTAAACTACGCCCAAACCTGCCCCGGTTATTAGATGGAACATCAAACTCATCCCAGTCATCATCATCCTCTATATCCCCCTATTGTTCACCATGATGTACACGTCTAGGTTGCCTGATGAGGTTATTTTGGCACTGCCCCCTAGGTGCCCCCTCTTCCAACCTATCAATTCTCTCATGTAAAGGTTCCAATTCAGCTCTCATCATCTGTCTCAATTCCCCCATCAAAGCTTGTAACTGTAGGTTCGAAATGGTTCGTTGCTGGACCTCTTCAGTTGAATTATCTTCTGGATTGTGAGAGATGTTTAAAGTCTGCAAGAAAAGGTTAGGAATCTCACAAGCACTCTCATGTGTTTCACTCAAGAATGATTCGCTCACACTCGTGTTTCACTCAAATTGGCTCTTAACTTGATATTCTCAACGCTCTTGCCATTTTCCACTCGTTGTGACTTCTCAAATTCTTAATTAGACTCAAGAAACACACAAGATTCAAGCAGCAATTCAAACAAACTAGACTCTACCCAAACAATCAGCAAGATTTGACATGCAATTCATAGAATGGCAAATGAAGACTCAATAACAATGATGCTAAATCACAAGAACGTGTAAAATGAATAGCTAAATTTTTAATTTTTTTGGCTATGGAGTAAAGTGTGTTCTGGGCTTTGGAACCTCATAGAGGTAAAAACAAACAAAACAATTTAAGATGGGTCTCCAGACTCTCTCTTTTTTTTTTTTTTTTTTGGATCCTCTTGTCTTCGTCTTTCCTTGTTTTTCTTTCTTTTCTTTTTTTTTCTTCTTTTTGGATTTTATTTTTGGGCTCTAAATTTGACTAAACAAGAACAAGAACATAAAATAAAGGATAGTCAAACTTGCCTTAGAACATAAGCTCTGGTACCAACTGATATGAACCCCGCCGACTAATGCGACAAGACCCGACACCAAATCTGGAATCGAACCCCTAATCCCTTAAGACACACGTTTGTTGAGCCTTGACCCATAATCTAAAGAGACACGAATCAAGAACCATAGATAGGAAGACGCCACACCTAGAATTTGCAAGAACACTTAAATTCTAGATGATAAGTCTGTTTATTGAACACCACAAGATTAATCTTGATAAGTTCAAAGAGTCTTCTCATGAAAATAAGAAGAACGCAAGAAAGTCTCACCCAAAGTCTTGAATAATGATCTGATTGATTAAAATTAGGATAATGAATTGTTTACAATTATATAGGAACGATTTTCAGCCCAAAAGAATCCCTAATTGAATGTTGACATAGAAAATCCCTTAATTGGCGCTTTCTCATGCGAAATTATTCCCTAAAATCTGACTTTGCTGGCTGTCATCTAATAGAAATAACATAAAAGAAAAGTAGCTAATTTTATCCGTTAAAATGCGCCTAACCTAATCTAGAAAAAGGGAAAATATCCAGGTTTATTTTCTTGCCTAACAAAACCGAGTTTGGCAATTAAGAAATTATGAAAATTACATTAGAAAGATAATTTGATGACGAGACTCAAACTTGACGACATGGCACCCACGTGTCGATCCAAAATAGGAAGGTTTTTCGAAATTATAAGTTTGCACCACAAATTTACTAGAATCATGCACCATCATCAATGTGAATCTTCTAGAACCTTAATCATAGTGACTAGGCTCTCTTGTGATTGATTTGGCCCATACCAGGGCTCCATTTATGTGACATGTCACAAACTTATTGAATGAGCCCGTTCAATGCTTCCTTGAATCGCTTGGCCTTAGATCTTGTGGTTGGGCCACTTGAATGGCTTAAGGGATTACGAACATGGCTCCTAACTTGTACAGCTCCACTGCTTGCATCATTTGTGATTCACACCGATCATGAATCCCTGAAACACTTGAAGGGCCAACACAAGATAAACAAGAGGCATGCTCGATGGGTGGAGTTTATAAAGACGTTTCCGTATGTCATTCGCTACAAGCAAGGTAAAGAAAACGTCGTTGCCGATGCGCTTTCTCGCAGGTATGTCTTAATCTCAACTCTTAATGGTAAACTACTAGGTTTTGAACATATTAAAGAGTTATATGCCGGTGACTGTGACTTTAGCACTGAGTATCAAGCTTGTGAGAGATTTGCTAGAGGTAAGTACTTTAGGCATGAGGAATACTTGTTTTGGGAGAATAAATTATGTGTGCCTAATTGTTCATTAAGAGATTTGCTAGTGAGAGAATCCCACGGCGGAGGATTGATGGGACATTTTGGAGTGAAGAAAACTTTAGCGATGTTGCAAGAACACTTCTATTGGCCACATATGAAACAAGATGTTGAGAGGCTTTGTGGTAGATGTGTAACTTGTAGGCAGGCTAAATCAAGAGTGCAGCCACACGGTTTGTACACCCCTTTACCAATACCTAGTGAACCCTGGAATGATATTTCGATGGATTTTGTGTTAGGTTTACCTAGGTCTAAACGGGGAAGAGACTCGATATTTGTGGTTGTAGATAGGTTTTCCAAGATGGCACATTTTATTCCATGCCACAAGACAGATGATGCTTTCAATGTTGCTGATTTGTTTTTTAGGGAAATTGTGAGACTTCATGGTATGCCTAGGACAATTTTTTCTGATAGGGATGCAAAGTTCTTAGGCTACTTTTGGAAGATTTTGTGGGCTAAGTTAGGGACTAAGCTATTGTTTTTTACTACTTGTCACCCTCAAATCGATGGTCAAACAGAAGTTGTGAATAGAACCTTGTCAACTTTGTTGCGGGCTGTCATTGAAAAGAACATCAAAACTTGGGAGGAGTGTTTACCACATGTTGAGTTTGCTTATAATCGATCTGTTCATTCTGCTACTCAATTTTCACTGTTTGAAATTGTTTATAGTTTTAATCCTTTAACTCCTTTGGATTTAATGCCATTGCCTTTGTCTGAGTGTGTGAATTTAGATGGAAAAAAAAAAGCTGACCTTGTTAAGCAGATACACGAGAAGGCAAGACTCAACATCGAGCAAAGAACTAAGCAATATGCTAAACAAGCCAACAAAGGGCGTCACAAGCTCGTCTTCGAGCCCACGATTGGGTGTGGTTGTACTTACACAAGGAACGATTTCCAAACAAAGGAAGTCCAAGCTGTTGACTAGAGGGGACGGTCCTTTTCAAATACTTGAAAGGATCAATGATAATGCGTACAAGCTAGACTTGCTAGGTGAGTATGGTGTAAGCGCCACCTTTAATGTTTCTGATCTAAGTCCTTTTAATGCAGGCGACAATTTGAGGACAAATCCCTCTCAAGTGAAGGGGAATGATGAGGACATCGGTAGCACAAGCAAGAGCACGTGAGATGAGACATATTTAGATTCAATTCAAGTTCCCATTAGTCCGGTTACAAGAGCTCGTGCAAAGAAGTTCAAAGAAATGCTTATTGGACTGATTCAAGCATCTTGGGCTCAAGCTATCGCATGGAGGCCCATTGAGAGAATTGCATGTGACATCCAGACTAACAAATGCATGATTCAAGTTCTAGAAGGGACCGAGTAATCATATGGCTGCAAATAAATCAAGCTACTTTCCATTTCAGTTTTTACACACAATTTGAGGTTAATTCTCTTCGGCTTCTAAAAGAACTATTCGAACTTATCGAAAAATTCTGTGGCATTCATAGACTTATCAATCAGTCTGTCCATAGCTGATTGTGTCGTCCTCCTCACATACCAAGGTTCATGCTTCTTGTTGGGTATCGGGTCGCGGTTTCATACAAAACCGATTTGGAATTTCGATCTTGGAGACCATTTTTAGTTAGGGTCGTGCTAGTTCTTGGCGGGGTTTGTATCATAAGATTTAAGAAGTTTTTTTAATTTACTATTGTTTCTTGGGGTAAATTAGTTTGTTTTTCACAAAAGAAGTGAAAAGTATGCAAGCTTAAATAAGAAGTAAGTTTTAACAAGTCTTTCCAATTCATAATTATTTGTGTGGCTATATTAGTATGTTTTGCACACAAAAAGAGGGCTCGCTTAAATAAGAAAAAATTGTTTATATATTTATTCATTTTACTATTGTTTTGATGGCTAGAGTTGTGTTTTTTTTTATGCAAGAAGTAAAAAGGGGTGTGCTTGAATAAGAAGTTTTAACATGTCTTTTCAATTCACTATTGTTTTTATGGCTAAATTAGTGTGTTTTCTACATAAGAAGTAAAAAGGATGCATGCTTAAACAAGAAGTAAGTTTTAACAAGGCTTTCAAATTCACAGTTACTTCTATGGCTAAATTTGTGTGTTTTACGCACAAGAGGTGAAAAGAGGGCTTGCTTAAAAAGGATATAAGTTTTAACAGGTCTTTCAAATTTACTATTGTTTTGATGGCTAAAATAAGAAGTAAGTTTAACAAGTCTTTCCAATTCATAATTATTTGTATGCCCTATAGAGTATTATGTAATATGTATTGGAGATATTTTTATCAATAAAGAATTTATTTAATATTTACATACAAAATCTTATCCTCTTTACATTAATATTTGTTGAATGTATGATAAGCAAACAAAAGTCTAAGACTGTCAGTCTAAACCTTTAAGAATTGGGCATATGATAGATAGATTCTGTGGAAGACCGGATTTTTAAGGTGACGATCTAAATCATAAGATCCGTAATTGAGGGAATAAAGTTGGGCGCTTTATTCATACAAAGATTGTTATGTTGTCTATATTCCTAATGGGAAATGGTTTGTCTTGGCCATCGGAGGAGGACTCCAAAATAGAAACATTCGTAAATTGTCATGGGTGACGATCTATTGGATCGGGTCATAAAGTGAATTAATTTGGATTATTAATTCTATCTCGGCAAATCGATTCACTTTAGAAAATCATATGTATTGTGTCTCTTAATCCTGAGATGAATAGTGAGCCTATTATCTTGACTTAATGTCTTTTGATGTACCAAAAAGTGATCCAAATTTTATGTCGGTACATATGTTGGTATGTTAGAGGCATGACTCTTGATAGCATAGACCTGTTATTCATAGATATAGAATCTATAGCTCCTCTTTAGGAGTTGTTGATATCGTCTTATATGTGTTATACTAAAATTGGAATCTAGAGCACTCAACTATTTGGATACATTGGTGTAACTAATTGGTATACTGTCTTTGGAAGGTAAGTTTTTTGATGGTGAGATAATAGAATGTAAGATATAAATAATCGGGAAGGTAAGACAGGATTTATCCTTAAGCCGATTATGGATGATCCTATGGGGATATGATATATTATGATATGTTATGGAGACTTAGCTATACGGGCTTCGTAATTCTATATAGTTTGAGAGTGTAGCTCTAAGCTTTTAGTGAAGTAGCTTTAGAGTTGATAATTATGAAATGTATATCTGGGATATTGGGTTTCATAATTATCAGGAGTTTGAACTCTATAGGTCCATCAGGTCCCCTTTGCTAGCTCATAAAAAATCCTGTAATGATACGGCAAACTTTTCTAATAATTGATGACTTGTGTCAAATTATCAGATTAACTGAAAATTCGATAGGATCAGATAATTCATGTCTGATTATCGATTGAATTCATTTTATGAAAATTAATTCAAGATACACTTGGTGAATGATTGGGATCTGATTGTTCATGTGTGCTTATTGATTAGATTAATTTTGAATTAATTCAAGATAAACTTGTTGAATTATCAAAAATATTTATTTTCCTAGAGATTATCTGATATGACATTTTTAATTAAATAACTTCTCTATTGGGTTATTTGAATTAAAACTGAGGCTCTATCCCAAGAGTTTCAGGTGGAAAGTAAAAGATTCACAAGAATCATTTATCATAAGTTCGGTAGGCCAATCTTCAGATTCAACCTATTGGTAGACCAAGTTCGGCAAGCTGATCTGCCAGTTTGGTCTGCCAACCGACCAATAAATAGATCATGCATTTTCACATGGATTTTACCTGATATTAATTCTGATTCAAATTTTTGAGGTCTTATCTTATAAGGACTGACCCATGGGCCCAACCTCTCTAAATAGGGGAGTGAGACTCATTGTTATTTAGATCAATTGAGAAAGCTAGAATGAGACTCCGCTTGTGAAACTCTGAAACTCTCTATCTGCTATTATTCACACATCACAAACTATGGCTTTGGGTTTTCTCAGTTGGTTGGAAGGAGAGTCGCCTGGTGGAAGAACTGTATGAGTGTGCCCATACACACTCTGGTCATGGATACAGAATAGCAATGATGACTAGTTATTGATGTTCTTCTAGAACGTTACTTCTCTTCATGGATTACGGAGCTTTTTGACAAATAAGGTTAGTAAGATCTGGTTAATTTATGCATATAGCATGTCAAACTTGTATTTTAAAAAATACTCTGCTATAAAAATTTTTAAAATTCCACTGCATACTATTTTTTCATCAATTGTTATCAGAACCAAGGTTTTTACATAAATTTATGAGTTTGTGATCATGCTATACGTATAAATTATATGATCTTGATAATTCCCATGCTTGAATTTAATTTTTAGAGAGTTAGCACTCTAGTTTTTCTATATATTTATATGTTGTTATGGATTATATGGTGAATGTTTATTAATTAATTATGGTTGATTAAATTATTATTTAATTGTTTATGAATTAATTAATTAATTTATACCAGTTATGGTTCCTTAAAATTTAGAATGTATATCTAGGTTTTTAAGAAATTAGATGGCGGACTATTAACTCTGTCTAGGAATTATTATCTAATTTTAAATTTGTAAGAATTTTGTAATTAAATAATCATTTAGAGAAGACGGATTTAAAAGACAGATCTAGAAGATGAATGATAGTGTTCCATAGGTATTTTGTGAGTCTCTAAAATTTTATATTTTTGAATCGCTGAAAATAAAATAAAAAAAACTAAGTAAAACTATATTTTTTGAAAAATCATGATTTCTGCTCGGTCGGCATGCCGAACCCTCTAGTTTGGTTGGCTGATGGTTGCAGATCGACGTGCTGGACATGACATCGGCAGGCCATCCACGGGCAAAAATCTGGTGGCCCTAGCAGCAAGCTAAACCTTTCAATTCGACAGGCCAACCAGTCATGATCGATAGGCCGACTTGAGAAGATCGGCAGGCCGGAGGATTATGATCGATAAGCCAATTATACAGAACGACATGTAAGTAGAGAGCTATGATTTTTCAAGAAAAGGTGCATTTTTGATGTAGTTTTGATTTTGTTTTTAGAACAAATCTAAGGAATATTAAATTTGGATTTGACCAGAAATATAGGGTTTTTGATCTATACGGGATTGAAGACTTGAAGATGGACATTACATGAAGAATGATACAATTTGAAGATTGAAGGATGAAGAATCAATAATATATTTTGATTTATCTATTGTAATCTTTATTTTATTTTCTCTAGGATGGAACCATAATTACGGTTATTTATTATTTTGCTTGTGGCTTTGCATGATTGCTTTGCTTGTCTACATTATAATATGATTTGCCATGTATATTGATAACATGTCATATAGAATAGTGAGTGCCGCTCATTAAAAATTGTTCTTGCATGTTTATAAAATAAAACATTGATTTCAAAAGATTGAGTGGGAAAAGTGATGAGGACATCAGTAGCACAAGCAAGGGCACGTGGGATGAGACTTATTTAGATCCAATTCAAGTTCTCATTGGTCTGGTTATGAGAGCTCGTGTGAAGAAGTTCAAAGAAATGCTAATTGGGCTGATTCAAGCATCTTGGGCTCAAGCTATCGCATGGAGGCCCATTGAGGAAATTGTATGTGACATCCAGACCAACAAATGCGTGGTTCAAGCTATCGCATGGAGATGAGACGATTGTTGAGAGGAGAGCTAGAATAGCTTCATGAGAGGATAGACTGGATAGAAAACACACGTGTGGAACAGCCACAACATGTTCCTCATGTGCGTAGGAGGGAAAGGGTTCCAGTTAGAGGAGAGGTTGGTGACTACTATGGGATTGACAGGGAAGAGTTTGATGAAGGAGAAGATATAGCGGGTAGTCATCGGAGATTTGGACGCGATAGAGGAGTTAGGAACGGGAAAATGATAGTTTGAGAGGCATAAAAATGAAGATACCATCATTTCAAAACAAATTCGATCATGAAGCATACCTAGAATGGGAGAAGAAAATGGAGTTTGTCTTTGACTGCCACAACTATTCCGAGGCGAAGAAGGTAAAACTGGCTGTAATTGAATTTTTTGATTATACTATTACCTGGTGGGATCAACTTGTCATAAATAGGAGACAAAATAGAGATCGACCTATTGAGTCATGGGGAGAGATGAAGACCGTGATAAGGAAGCGATTTGTACCAGCTTACTATTACCGGGAGTTGTACAACAAACTACAAAATCTTAAGCAAGGCAACCGAAGTGTGAAGGAGTACTATAAGGGGATGGAGGTTATGATGATTCGGGCAAATATAGAGGAGGATCGGGACGCTACAATGGCAAGGTTTTTGGAGGGCTTAAACTGAGAAATTCACAATGTTGTTGAGTTACAACATTATGTGGAGTTGGATGACATGGTGCACATGGCTGTCAAAATTGAGAATCAACTTAAGAGGAGGGGTAGTAACACACATCCAAGCCAAAACCCGAGTACATCCGCTTGGAAAATGAACCAATAGAGGAAGGATGAGAAGCAACCCAACACTAAGCCAAAGACCGAGCAAAAACAAGAGGTGGCCAGCCATGGAAATCAAGGTAAATCTAATCCCTCCACTACTCGGAATCGTGATATTAAATGTTTTAAATGTCAAGGCAGGGGTCACATAGCAAGGCAATGTCCGAACAAACGAGCTATGGTGATGCAGGACATTGGAGAGGTTGAAACCGACGAGGATTCAGACAACAATTCTATGCCTTCATTAGAGGATGCTGACGATGAGGAGTACGCTGCCCAAGGAGAATTGTTGGTTAGAAGGAGAGCTTTAAGTGTGCAAGCTAAAGAAGAAGAAGAAGAGGTGCAATAGGAAAACATCTTCCATACTAGGTGCCATGTCCAAAACAAGGTATGCATTGTGATTATTGATGGTGGGAGTTGTACTAACGATGCTAGCACAACCATGGTAGAGAAGTTAGGGCTGCCAACAAGAAAGCATCCTCGACCTTATAAATTGCAATGGTTAAATGATAGTGGTGAGGTAAAGGTGCATAAGCAAGTGTTAGTTTTTTTTCGCATTGGAAGATATGAAGATGAAGTTTTGTATGATGTGGTTCCGATGTAAGCTGGGCACTTATTATTAGGCAGACCATGGCAAATTGATCGACGAGTTAAACATGATGGTTTCACCAACAAGTACTCATTTGTTCACAATAAAAAAATGATCACTCTTGTTCTGTTAACACCAAAACAAGTCCATAAAGACCAAGTGAGCTTACAAAGAGAAAATGATAAAAGAAAAACGATGAGTGGAGAAAAATCATGAGTGGGAGTGCAGAGAGAGAGTTCGGCCAGTGAGGGAAAAAAAGAAGAGATGGCTTAGAAAAAGGAAAGCAAAGAGAGCAAAGGAGAGAAAATTGAGAGGGCTGAAAAAAATTCTCAATCAGCCAATGAGAGAAAAGTAGAGAGAAAAACAAACTTCTATGTGAGAGGCGGTGAGATTAAAAGGGATTTGTTTTCAAATTAGCCAATGATTGTACTTTTGTACAAAGAGGAATTTTTAAACTCTAACGAAACTAACACTACATTGCCTAGTTCTGTTGTTTCTCTGTTGCAGGAATTTGAGGATGTATTTTTGGATGAGATGCCTAATGGTTTGCCACCAATTCGACAAATAGAACATCAGATTGATTTTGTACCTGGTGCTTGATACGAACCACGCCAAGAACTGACCCGACCCTAACCAAAATTGGTCTCTAAGATCGAAATTCCAAATTGGTTTTGTAAGAAACCACGACCCGATGCCCAACAAGAAACACGAACCTTGGTATGTGAGGACGCCATAATTAGCTATGGACGGACTGATTGATAAGTCTATGAACGCTACGGATTTTTTTGATAAGTTTGAATAGTTCTTTTAGGAACCGAAGAGAATTAACCTCAAATTGTGTGTAAAACTTATTACCATTGAATGAAATTCATTACAATATATAATGGTTTCCCCTTTGTGAATTTTGAGCTCCTAATTGCCCATGGAATTTCAGGCAAATCAATTTCCAGCCAAAAAGATGCTCAATCTAAAGCAAATAAAGTAAGTTTCCTAAATGGCTTAATATAATAATATAAAAGTAAACGCATGTTTTGTAAAAGAAAAGGAAACTAGACAATAATTAAGCAATTAGCTGATTCTTCTCGCCACTTGTCGCCTCAAATTGAGAAAGTAACTGAAATAGAAAGTAGCAAGATTATTTGCAGCCATAGGATTATTAGGTCCCTTCTAGAACTTGAATCACGTATTTATTGGTCTGGATGTCACATGCAATTCCCTCAACGGGCCTCCATGTGATAGCTTGAGCCCAAGATGCTTGAATCAGCCCAATAAGCATTTCTTTGAATTTCTTCGCAGGAGCTCTCGTAACCGAACCAATGGGAACTTGAATTTGATCTAAATATGTCTCATCCCTTGTGCTCTTGCTTGTGCTACCAATGCCCTCATTATTCCCCTCCTCTTGAGAAGGATTTGTCCTCAAATCATCGCCTGCATCAAAAGGACTTAGATCAAAAACATTAAGGTGGTGCTTACACCATACTCACCTGGCAAATCTAGCTTGTACGCATTATCATTGATCATTTCAAGAATTTGAAAAGGACCGTCCCCTCTAGGCAACAGCTTAGACTTCCTTTGTTCTGGAAACCGTTCCTTGCGTAAGTGCAACCATACCCATTCGTCAGGCTCGAAGACGAGCTTGTGACACCCTTTGTTGGCTTGTTGAGCATTTTGCTTAGTCCTTCGCTTGATGTTGAGTCTTGCCTTCTCATGTATCTGCTTAACAAGGTTAGCTTTTCTTTTTCCATCTAAATTCACACGCTCAGATAAAGGTAATGGCATTAAATCCAAAGGAGTTAAAGGATTAAAACCATAAGCAATTTCAAACGGTGAAAATTGAGTAGCAGAATGAACAGATCGATTATAAGCAAACTCAACATGTGGTAAACACTCCTCCCAAGTTTTGATGTTCTTTTTAATGATAGCCCGTAACAATGTTGATAAGGTTCTATTCACAACTTTTGTTTGACCATCGGTTTGAGGGTGACAAGTAGTCAAAAACAATAGCTTAGTCCCTAACTTAGCCCACAAAGTCTTCCAAAAGTAGCTTAAGAACTTTGCATCCCTTTCAGAAACAATTGTCCTAGGCATACCAAGAAGTCTCACAATTTCCCTAAAGAACAAATCAGCAACATTGGAAGCATCATCTGTCTTGTGGCATGGAATAAAATATTGCATCTTGAAAAACCTATCCACAACCACAAATATTGAGTCTCTTCCCCGTTTCGACCTTGGCAATCCTAACACAAAATCCATCAAAATATCAGTCCAGGGTTCACTAGGCATTGGTAAAGGGGTGTACAAACTGTGGGGCTGCACTCTTGATTTAGCTTGCCTACAAGTTACACATCTACCACAAAGCCTCTCAACATCTCGTTTCATATGTGGCCAATAGAAGTGTTCCTGCAACACCGCTAAAGTTTTCATCACTCTAAAATGTCCCATCAATCCTCCCCCATGGGATTCTCTCACTAGCAAATCTCTTAATGAACAATTAGGCACACACAATTTATTCTCCCGAAACAAGTATCCCTCATGCCTAAAGTTCTTACCACTAACAAATTTCTCACAAGCTTGATACTCAGTGCTAAAGTCACGGTCATCAGCATATAACTCTTTAATATGTTCAAAACCCAGTAGTTTAGCATTAAGAGTTGAGATTAAGACATACCTGCGAGAAAGCGCATCGGCAACGACATTTTCTTTACCTTGCTTGTAGCGAATGACATACAGAAATGTCTCTATAAACTCCACCCAACGAGCATGCCTCTTGTTCAGCTTGTGTTGGCCCTTCAAGTGTTTTAGGGATTCATGATCGATGTGAATCACGAACTCCTTAGGCCATAGGTAGTGCTGCCACGTCTCTAGTGCTTGTACCAACGCATACAACTCCTTATCATAAGTTGAGCAATTAAGAGTTGCCCGTTCAATTTCTTGCTAAAATATGCCATTGGTCTCCCTTCCTGCATTAAAACAGCACCAATTTCAATACCTGAAGCATCACATTCAATCTCAAAAGTTTTGGAAAAATTAGGTAAAGATAACAATGGAGCATTAGTCAACTTCTCCTTGATTAACTAAAATGCCCTTTCTTGCTCTTCTCCCCATCTAAACCCAACATTCTTCTTGATCACTTTAGTCAGTGGTGTAGCTATAGTACTGAAATCTTTCACAAACCGCTAGTAGAAACTAGCAAGTCCATGAAAACTCCATACGTTTCCCACACTTGTTGGACTCGGCCACTCTTGGATGGCTCGCACCTTTTATTCATCAACCTGTATACCTTGAGCACTAACAACAAAACCAAGAAACACAAGCTTATCTGTGCAAAAGGTACATTTTTTGAGGTTAGCATACAATTTCTCCTTTCTAACCACATCCAAAATAGATTTTAAATGCGCTACATGTCGGTCCACATCTTTACTATAAATGAGTATATCATCAAAGTACACAACAACAAACTTGCCAATAAATGCACGTAATACATGATTCATTAAACGCATAAATGTACTTGGAGCATTAGTTATACCAAATGGCATTACCAACCACTCATATAGACCATATTTTGTCTTAAAGGCAGTTTTCCATTCATCACCCTCTTTCATGCGTTTGAAGGTATCCACTTTTCTAATCAATTTTTGAGAACACAGAAGCACCATGCAATTCATCCAACATATCATCTAAACAAGGAATAGGATGGCGATACTTTACTGTGATATTGTTAATGGCTCTGCAATCTACGCACATCCTCCATGTCCCATCCTTCTTAGGCACAAGTAAGACTGGAACGGCGCATGGGCTCATACTTTCTCTCACGTACCCCTTTGTTATCAACTCAATGACTTGCCTTTGAAGCTCCTTTGTCTCCTCAAGGTTGCTTCTATAAGTCGGTCAGTTTGGAATGGAAGCGCCAGGTACAAAATCAATCTGATGTTCTTTTCCTTGAATTGGTGGCAAACCATCAGGCACCTCATCCGAAAATACATCGTCAAATTCCTGCAATAGAGAAACAACAAAACTAGGCAATACAAGGTCAATTTCATTAGTGTTTAAAAATGCCTCTTTGTACAAAAATACAATCATTGGCTGATTTGAAAACAAAGCCCTTTTAATCTCATCGCCTCTTGCATAGAAGTTTGTTTTTCTCTTTGCTTTTCTCTCATTGGCTGATTGTGAATTTTTTTCAGCCCTCTCAATTTTCTCTCCTTTGCTCTCTTTGCTCCTCTTTTTCTCAGCCATCTCTTCTTTTTTCTCTCACTGGCCGAACTCTCTCTCTGCACTCCCACTTTTGATTTTTCTCCACTCATCATTTTTCTTTTATCATTTTCTCTCCGTAAGCTCACTTGGTCTTCGTGGACCTGTTTTGGTGTTAACGAAACAAGAGTGATCTTTTTTTTATGGTGAACAAATGAGTACTTGTTGGTGAAGCCATCATGTTTAACTCGCCGATCAAATTGCCATGGTCTACCTAATAATAAGTGCCCAGCTTGCATTAGAACCACATCACACAAAACTTCATCTTCATATCTTCCAATGCGAAAAGAAACTAACACTTGCTTATGCACCTTTACCTCACCACTATCATTTAACCATTGTAATTTATAAGGTCAAGGATGCTTACTTGTTGGCAGCCTTAACTTCTCTACCATGGTTGTGCTAGCAACGTTAGTACAACTCCCACCATCAATAATCACACTACATGCCTTGTTTTGGACATGGCACCTAGTATG
>CAMOHE010048979.1:1688-30154 GCA_946598075.1 Artocarpus hirsutus | reverse complement strand
AGATTAAGGAGTGTGGAGGCGGAGAGAGATGGCGGCGGCTGATTCAGAAGGGTCTGTGTTTATATTTGTAAAGTGTGTTTTTGAAATGTACTGTCTGAAAGCTGAGGGTGCGAGGCTTTATATAAGCTACCACGACGGTTTCTGGAGAAAACCGTCGTGGAAGATTAGGGCTACCACGACGGTTTTCTCCAAAAACCGTCATGGTAGCCTAAAGCTACCACGACGGTTTTTGGAGAAAACCGTCGTGGTAGCCCTAATTTTCCACGACGGTTTTCTCTAGAAACCGTCGTGGTAGCTCCGAAACGCGCACTACTTTTTTACCTTGCCCATGAAGATACCACGACGGTTTTTACATAACACCATCGTGGTAGCCCGTAGCTTCCACGACGGTTTTTCAGAAAACCGTCATGGTATCTTCCCCACTTTTTCACGTGCGTAACTTGCCGCGCATTTTTGCCCTTTACACGATGGTGTTTGTGAAACGGTCGTGAAATAAAGGTCGTGTAATCAATATTTTCTTGTAGTGCGAAAACACGATTTAAAGCTTCGATTTGAGGTTAGTTTCAAAATTTCTAAACTTTTCTAAATTTTTCAATTTTTCTTGCATTTTGAAATCTAAGCTTTTCAAAGCTTAGAAAACCTTCAATCTAGGTTAGAGGAACTTATAATAACTAGAATACAAACTTTGTTTGATCAAAAACAGATTTAAATCACAATTTTCTATTTTTCTCCATTTTTCTTCAATTTGAGGATTTTTCAAAATCTTTGTGCAAATCTTGTTTAAATTGGTTCAAAAGTGTTCTATAATGTTTTTCTGTCAACTATAGATGTTTTCCATGCCTAAGAACCGATAAAAACAGGTTAGAATGAAGATTTGGGCTCGGAAGGCCAAGAACCCGTGTTGGAAAGTTCTGGAATTTTTCCAGTTTGGCAGGCCAGATTCATGAGTTCGGCAGGCCAGATTCATACAACTGACAGGCCGCAAAAGTTTGATCGACCAGACCTGGACTTCCGACAGGTTGAACTGCACAGTTTGGTCGATCGAACCAGGACGACCGACAGGCCGACCGGGCATGGTGAAATTTTGTAAATTTTCATTCGTTTTTTGTGTTTTGAACCCCGATTGAGATTTTAATGTCACAGTATAATTTTATAAACTTAAATGGCACACTTGGACACCATGAGACAATTTAATGACATAGGATGTTTTAAGCTAGACATTGATAGACTCGGTTTGTATATTTAAGGTTGTCCAAGGTTCCGCGGAGCTAACGTATAGCGAACTGTAATTTCAGTGTGAGACATCGACACGAATATCGAAGTAGGACTTCTATCATTTTCTTTGGTAGTTAGGTTTTAATGATTTTGACTTTAAAGGAATTCTTCCAAAATGTTTTCAATAAATGATATAATGTTTTGAATGCCTTCAAGAGAGGGCTATTGGCCACAATATGATTTCCTTCAAAGTAATGTCTTCTGAAATGACTTCTTTTAAAATGAATATCAAGGAAGGGTTTAGATAAACTTTTTAGAAATTTTCATTACTTATCAAGAATTGTATGATTATAATGAATTGAATAATAAATGTAATTGAGAATACTCGATAATATGGGATTTAAATAATAATAAACATACATAAGGGCATGATGCCATATCAGAGATCGGGTCGTGTAGTGCACGACCTTGGGGGCAAGTCCCGAAACCTAGTTGGGCCACTTCGGTGGTGATTATCATGGTTTGCCTAGAAAAAAATATAAAGGTACTTTCTGGACGAACAGTTCAATAAGACTTGTTTAAATAAATTTATTCCTTTATTTGTTCTTTTATTCAATCAATTAGGTATTTATTTACTTATTTATTTATTTATTTATTTATTAAACTTTGTTCAATTTATTTCTTAAAAAGGTAAATTTTGTATTTAAATTAATTACCTGTTTTTAAACCTTAGTCCTACTGAGCCTTCTACTCACTTTTTATTTGTTTTCAAACCTTTTTCCCTTCTAGGTGAAATCCAGCTTAGGATCGATGGGAGTTTACTGTCCAGATTCGCAAGCAATAGGGGATCTTAAGTAAGTTCGTAACTATAGTAATTCAAGGCATGTATTATTTAAAATTTTATTCTTATAATTGGACTATGACTGAAATAATTTATTGTCAATACTATGTGTGTGTACACGTTGTGGGCTGGTGGGACCTAGCACGTACCCTCCTTGCCCTTTTAATAGTTTATTTCATTTTATTTTTATCTTACTTATTAAATTATCATAATGTTTGTTCAAGAAGGATTTCAAAATTATCATGTTTTTTATAACTAATTAAATTCTTAAACTCATATTTTTATTCAAATTTCTTCTTCATCAATTTAATTAACTTACCACGTCACCTCGTGTACTCCGGGGTGTAACAGAATGGTATCAGAGCTCAAGGTTATGAACCTTGAAAATTATGCACACATAGGTACGACAATGAAAAGCCTTTGGCAGTCCAATTTTGTCTTTAGAGTTGAGAGAGAATGGCACCTGGGCGTCATCCAACTGTGGTTGACGTAAGTTCCCTGATAGAGGAGTATATGATAGAGGCGTCATTTGTCACTTTTGACAAATGGCAGTGAGGGTTAGGCCTAAAATTTTTGAAGCAAGTCGCGAGTATGAGTGCCTTGAGGAGCTTAAGCATGTGTTTACCATGGCTTTCGATGAGAAGTGACGGTCCATAGGTGGGTAGAAACCAATTAGACCCAGTAGTGAAGCATTTGGATATCCTTGGAGCATCAGTAGCATATCAAGTAGAGTTCATGACTTGCAAGATGACAGGTAGTGCTAACACCTAGTGAAACAAGTGAAGCGTCTGAAGAAAGGTAGGAATATCAATGGGGAAAGATTCAAGGAATTGTTCCAAGAACGTCAATTTTCACAGGAATGCAGAGACCAAGGGATCGTTGGATTCTATTGGTTGGAATAGAGTGATGAGACAGTTCAGGAATAGGAGGTACAATTTAATGAGTTAGCTAGTTTGCTCCATCTATCATAGCTTTTAGACGTGAAAGGTATATCAAGTTCTAGGAAGGGCTTAAGGCATTCATTCAACGACAACAGTTGGCTTTGCAACTTTAAAATTCTAGTAGGTTAGAGTTGTCAACTTCATTGGTGGGAGTAGATCACGTTCACCACTGCGAGAATCGAACAAGGATATTAGGAGGATCTTAGCGGAGCAACGGGAGACGTAGCGATCGTCAAGCCTAGGCAAAGAATCTGCATGGTAGTGCAACAACGAAAGTAGTAGTTCATCCAGCAACAGGCGAAGCAATTCTTGTCATTTCTACAGCAGTCAGGACGCATCGGGAGGAGCTGTCTAGTAAGAAATGCTCAACAAGGATCTCAAACTGGAAAGGGTGCAAGTCGTCAGCCTCAACCTCAGTCTTCATCTCCACCTCAGCAATTTCTTCGGTTTCAATCTCACCAGTTTCCTCTACAGCAGTGTCGACCGGTGAACCCAAGACATGGTGGGGCTAGCAGAAGGAAAGGAAGAGGCTCCAGTTTGAATTTGCATCATAACTTTAGGGAGTTCGGATACTTAGACTAGTGATGTGACGGTCAACAATACGGTTCCAATTCCTTAGTCTCTAGTTTCGATTTTCTTTGATATTGGTGCCATTTGTTCTCTTGTTTTGTGTCTATTTGTGCATGCCTTGGGAATAGAAATCCAGGGATTTGAAGAACCTTTGGTAATTACCTCACCCTTGGGGCGGGTATGTGTACCATATATTATTATGTATACATATATACCTTGTAAGATAATGATTGGGGATGAGACCTTGGAAGGTAATTTGATTATGATCCCCATAAGTACTTATGATTGATCTTAGGAATGGATGGGTTGTCCAGGAATGTGCAATTGTAGTTGTCGCACTAAATAGGTAACCCCAAGGATCGATAGGGGACGATGATCATTTACCAGGGTGGTAACGATCGAGTAATGAGTGAGTACCTCATGAAAACGTATCTAGATGTGCGAGGAGAATCTAGCATGCTATATATATATATCGATATATATATATATATACGTGTTACTGTTGGATCTAGGAGAGGAATCTGATGTCGCAAGAAGCAATGTAACAACATCGATGGCTAATGAGTTCGAGGATGTCTTCCCTGATGGGTTATCATGATTAGCGTTGCATCGAGCTGATTAAGTTGGTATCAAGTTATTCTTGAGGACCATTTTGATTTTCGTAGCACCATATCGTTGGCCGCTAGCAAGAATGAGGGAATTGAGGAAGCAGCTTCAGGAACTTATAGGCAAAGGACATGTTCAAGACTATGAATGATACGTCAGTTTCGTTTGCCAAGAGGCACAATGTTACGCTCAAATTGCACATTGGTTATCGGCAGTTGAATTAGGTCATCATGAAGGACGAATATTCTAAGCCCAGGATCGATGAGTTATTTGACCACCTAGGAAGTTCCCGATATTCCTCAAGAACTAATTCATGATTTGAAAGTACTAGCTGCATGTTTAGAAGGTCGAGTTTGAAGCATATCATTTTGAGTAAAGCGTCTTAGCAGATTCGTCAAGATTGAGGCTATAGTACGGCGGGGCAACTGAAGATCGCGGTCGAGATTTATAGCTATTTAAGACTTGCCAGGTACTACAGACGCGAAGGTTTCCCCAAAGGTAGCAGCCCTATTGACGCAGTTGATCGGGACAAGAGATAGGTTTGAAAGGAACGGAGGATGCAGATGCACTTTCCAATAGTTGAGAGGTCGATTGACTGCCACTTCTGCACTGGCTACATCGAATGGTGACGAGTTTTATGAGATCTACCCCCCTATAGTAGGACAAAGGTGTGGATATGTGTTGATGCAACATGGACGAGTTGTGACTTATGGATTGTAACAGTAAAAGCCTCGTCAGTAGGACTTCCCCACTCATGGTCTAAAGTTTGCCGTAGTTATTTACGCTTCATGGGATCAAGAGAAGCCACGGGTTGGAGTGATATTTCAGGTATTCTCAGATCATAGGGGCTCAAGGCATTTGTTCACTTAAAGAGATTCAAATTTGAGGCAGCAATGAAAGGTGAAATGTATAGAGGACCAGGATATCTCGCTACAGTGTCATCTAGGTACGACCATTATGGTTGCAGACGTGCTTAGCAGGAGGTTATTAGGGATTCGTGTGTTTCTAGCACTAAAGGATTGGAGAGAGATGCTACTGTGGGCAAATACTGATTATAGTACCACGAAGACTACGATTAGGTATCAGCGTACCTTAGGGATTTGGCTTAACCACGTGTTTGGATAATAAAGCAGAATCAATGATGAGACTAGCATTTTTAGGAAATGTGAACGCAAATACAGACCGAGGAGTAGTTTGAAAAATGAAGGGTTCCTGCAAATGGGTCGTTGGATTTCGAGAATCGTTTGGTAGTGCCTGTAATCGAGGAAGTGACAAGGACCTTGATGGATGAAGCTCACAAGTTTTCATTCGCTAGTCACCCTAAGAGCCCAAAGATGCATTGTGGTTTGTACAGGCAATACGAGTAGAGAGGCATGAAGAAAGATGTTCAAGAATATGTGGTTGAGCACGTTGCTTGTCTTTAGGTGGCAGCCAAGCATTAGGAGTCCACTGGTTAGCTTTAGCGGTTTTGTGTTCTTAGGTGGAAATAGGAGCATGTCATGATGATTTCCTCATCAAGTGGTCGAGGATGGAATAAAGACATGATGTGATCCAGGTTGTCATTGGCAAGTTGAAAAAATCGATGCGTTTTATTCCCATTAGGTCCTAGTGTTTGCAACGAGTTCTTGGAGGAGCTTTAGGGAGCTTTAGGGCATAGACTTGGATTCCAACGCGGCTTTTGGGTAGTCCAAACAAGTTATTTAGATTCTCAAGGATGTACTACATGCCTGTTTTGGATTTTGGTAGAAACTGGAAGGGATAATTGCATTTGGTAGAGTTGCGTACAACAACAGTTGCCGAGCAAGCATCATGGTAGCACCATTTGAAGTACCCTACGGTTAGTCGTGTCGATCATCAGAGATTCGAGCAGGATCGAAAGTCAAGACCATTATTGAACCTGGAGAGACTCGTGAGAACAGTAAAAAGGGGGCTATTGTGTTAGGCAATCGATTAAAAGCAGCTTAAGGTAAGTAGAAGAATTGTACGATCAGGAAATGCTAATTTTTAGAATTTGAAGTACGGGATTTTGTCCTCTTAAAGGTTTTGTCATGTGGGTGAGTTTCGCGTTTCGGTATGAGCGGGGGACTTGCACTAAGGTTAGGTGGATCATTTGAGATTTCACAACGTGTTGGAATGATCGCTTGTTACCTCGATCTCCCTCTTAAACTCTAATGTTCATGTCGAATTCTGCATGTCAATGCTCTAGAGATGTCTGCTCAAACTAGGCAAAATTGTCTTAATTTACAATGTGTAGATAAGAGGTGTCGGTTTAGAATAACGGTTAAAAGGTGTTAAGTTTGTGACGTCAAGAAATTTCGTTAGTACATGTGGTGTGACGACACCACAGAGTTGATAAGGCAACTTAGGAATTAGAGTCGACTATGCAGAGTTGTATTCTCATTTGTCTTGTTTCTAAACCGATTTGTAAATTTCGAGGGCAAAATTTCTTTCAGGGGTGGAGAGCTATAACGCCCTGAAATTAATTAAATGATATTAGTAAGTAAAATAGTAGATTAGTGTGCCATAAAGAATATTTTAAACTTAATTTGATCATTTTGTGAAATTTTTAAATTAATGAAATTTTTTATTATTTTAATGATTTTTAGTTACTCTTAACTATTTTTGTTTGTTATTTTAAATTTTGAAATAAAATAATTTGTCAAATGCCAACCATGTCCTTTTTCAAAACCGTGAGTGGTACATAGTTTCTTTTGTTGGCTTTGCTTCTCTCTCTCTCTTTGTTTATTTAAACTTATCTCTCTCTCTCTTTCTCACACTCTCTCACCGTCTTTCTTTCTTCCCTCTCGGTCTCTCATTCTCTCTCAATTTCTCTCAAAATTTTTGAATAAAAAATCACGCCCAAGCTCGGGTCTAGCGGATTGGAGGCTCGAGGATGTGATTGAGCGACCGAAAACATGATTTAAAGCTTTGATTTGATATTAGTTTCAAAATTTCTAAACTTTTCTAAATTTTTCAATTTTTCTTGCATTTTGAAATCTAAGCTTTTCAAAGCTTAGAAAACCTTTAATCTAGGTTAGAGGAACTTAGAATAATTAGAAAATAAACTTTGTTTGATCAAAAATGGATTTAAATCATAATTTTTTATTTTTCTCTATTTTTCTTCAATTTCAGGATTTTTCAAAATCTTTGTGCAAATCTTGCTTAAATTGGTTCAAAAGTGTTCTATATTGTTTTTCTATCAACTATAGATGTTTTCCATGCCTGAGAACTAATAAAAACAGGTTAGAATGAAGATTTGGGCTCAGGAGGCCGAGAACCCGTGCTGAAAAGTTTTGGAATTTTTCTAGTTCGGCAGGCCAGACTCATGAGTTCGACAGGCCGGATTCATACGACCGGCAGGCCGAACCTAAAAAAGTTTGACCGACCAGACCTAGACTTTCGGCAAGCCAAACTGCATAGTTCGATCGGCCGAACCAGGGTGACTGGCAAGCCGACCGGGCATGGTGAAATTTCGTAAATTTTCATCCGTTTTTAGTGTTTTGAACCCCTATTGAGATTTTAATGTCACAGTATAATTTTATAAACTTAAATGGCACACTTGGACACCATAAGACAATTTAATGACATAGGATGTTTTAAACTAGAAACTGATAGACTCAGTTTGTATATTTAAGGTTGTTCGAGGTTTTGCAGAGCTAACGTATAGTGGACCAGGATTTTAGTGTGAGACATCAACACGAATATCGAAGTAGGACTTCTATCCTTTTCTTTGGCAGTTAGGTTTTAATGATTTTGACTTTAAAGGAATTCTTTCAAAATGTTTTTAATAAATGATACAATGTTTTGAATGTCTTCAAGAGAGGGCCATTGGCCACAATATGATTTCCTTCAAAGTAATCTCTTTTGAAATGACTTCTTTTAAAATGAATGTCAAGGAATGGTTTAGATAAACTTTTTAGAAATTTTCATTACTTATCAAGAATTGTATGATTATAATAAATTGAATAATAAATGTAATTGAGAATACTCAGTAATATGGGATTTAAATAATAATAAACATACATGAGGGCATGATGCCATATCAGAGATCGGGTCATGTAGTGCGCGATTTTGGAGGCAGGTCCCGAAACCCAACTGGGTTACTTTGGTGGTGATTATCATGGTTTGCCCGAAAAAGAATATAAAGGTACTTTCTAGACAAACATTTCAATAAGACTTGTTTAAATAAATTATTCATTTATTTGTTCTTTTATTCAATCCATTAGGTATTTATTTATTTATTTATTTATTTATTTATTAAACTTTGTTCAATTTATTTCTTAAAAAGGTAAATTTTGTATTTAAATTAATTACATGTTTTTAAACCTTAGTCCTACTGAGCCTTTTGCTCACTTTTTATTTGTTTTCAAACCTTTTTCCTCTCTAGGTGAAGTCTAGCTTAGGACCGATAGGAGTTTACTGTCCAGATTCACAAGCAATAGGGGATCTTGAGTAAGTTAGTAACTGTAGTAATTCAAGGCATGTATTATTTAAAATTTTATTCTTATGATTCGACTGTGACTGAAATAATTTATTGTCGATACTATATGTGTGCACACGTTGTGGGCTAGTGGGACCCAGCACGTACCCTCTTTGCCCTTTTTAATATTTTATTTCATTTTATTTTTATCTTACTTATTGAATTATCATAAATGTTTGTTCAAGAAGGATTTCAAAATTATCATGTTTTTCATAACTAATTAAATTCTTAAACTCATATTTTTATTCAAATTTCTTCTTAATCAATTTAATTAACTTACCATGTCACCTCCCATACTTTGGGACGTGATAAGAAGCTAAAGCTTGGGTGCTTGTCATAGGATTGGAGCTCGCATGGACATATAGTTTCAAAAAGATCAATGCTGAATTAGATTCTCTCACATGCATTCCACTCACCCGGTCTTTTTTTGGCTTTAGAGGGACACTCACTAGACTGTTGGCAGACATTTAAAGTTGGTTGGAGAAGGACTGGACTATATCTATTTCGCACATCTACAGAGAGGGTAATAGAGCTGCTGATTGGCTTGCTAACTCAGCCGTCGCCCATGGAACACCTATATCTCTTGCCAGCGATCTTCCATCTAATTTGCATAGAATTCTAAAGGAAGACATAATCGGGGTCTCTACCCCACAATTGTGTTGTTGCTAGTCTTTGTGACTGCTTTTTGTGTTTTTCTTTTTGGGTCTTGTTGAACCCGTTCGTTCACCAAAAAAAATTTCAAAAGAGCCTTAGTGGATAATGGCCTTTCCGTTAATCTCATGTCTTGTTAAATGTTCAAAACTGCTGGAATCCCAGAAAGTAGGTTGGTTACAAAAACCATGTCACTGGTCATATTTGCCTCTAGTTTTTATACAACGAAGTGAGGCATCAACGTGTCCAGGTTAATCCAATTAGAGCCCCAACCAAATTACATTTGATAGATATGGATGTATCTTATCGTCTATTGTTGGGTAGGCCATGGATACACCACAACCAGGTAGTTCCATCTTTGTTGCATCAATGTCTTAAAGCCATAAAAGGAAAGAGAAGAAAAAAAAACAAATATTAGTACCTACAACTAAGGCACCTTTTGCTCAAAAGGAAGTTCATTGGGCAGAGTCGGTTCTTTTGACATCGAGATTGAAAAATGAGCAAGAGGTGTATCCTTACATGAAAAAGCTAATTCAAGCATGGAGGTAGGGCAGGTGGATCAAAGGCAAACATCAATAGAAAGAGTCACATTACTCGATTGTAAGAGAGCTTATAAGTTATGAAGGTGTGGTGATGCCATCAATGATCTCGGGAGAAAATTTTTTTTTTCAGAAATCTATGCAATAGAGGAGCCATACAAACCTAACCAAGACAAAAGAGTGAAAGCTATACCTTAGCTCCAGAGAAATTATAAGATGAGCTGAAAAATCTTTACAAAAAAATAAAAAGTCAATTTAGCAAAAAATAGGGAAGAAAAATCAACATTTATTTCTACCGAGTTAGATGTTGAGTTTGAAAAAATCTTGATAAAATTGTTGAAAGAGTATCAAGATATCTTTGCTTGGTTATATAAGGACGTGCCAGGTTTAAGCACTAAATTAAGCACACACAAGCTCTACATGAAGCCAACCTTCAAGCCAGTTAAGCAAACTCCAAGGAATTTCAAAAATATTCAACTACAGATCAAGAAAGAAGTTGAAAAGCTATTGGAAGCATGATTTATAAGAGCTATATGCATCCTACTTGGTAGGCAAATACAGTATAAGTAAGAAAGAAGAATGGAAAAATTCGTTTGCGTGTGGATTACAAGGATTTGAAAAAGCACGTCCCAAAGATGATTTCCCACAGTTCAATTTAATGCTCATTGATGAAACCGCTAATCACAAAATGTTTGTATTCATGGATGGGTTCAGTAGTTATAATCAGATAAAGATGGAGCTAGCAGGTGCAGAGAAGACTACATTTGGAGCTCCTTTTGGTAATTTTTATTATACTATGATGCTATTTGGATTAAAAAACAGAGGAGCTCTTACACCAACAAGCAATGACAACAATTTTTCACGATATGATCCATGATTGTGATTTTAAAAATTATGAGTTGGAATATGCATCGTCATCGTAAAACAAATATGCTAACGCCTTGGCCATGTTGGTATTAAAAATGGGTCCCTTAGAAGAAAATCTGATCCAAATATAATTAGAAACGAAAGGGAAGCCAGTGATGACAACAATATAAGAGCCTAAAACTTGGATTGAAGACATGAAGCATAAGCTAGAAAATCCTAAAGTTAAAAATCTCAAAGAGCTACGATCTTAATAAATGGCCAATTGTACAAAAAAGTAGCAGAAAAAATGTTGGCAAAATGTATAGGAGAAAAACATGGGAAAGAGATATTGGAAGAAGCCTAATCTCGAGTTTGCAGCCAGAATTGAGGATACAAGCTTCTGAGTGACAAAAAAGTTGTAAGCTATGTCAACTCATAATAGATGTAAGGGAAAGTTGTTTTGTAGAAAAACAAGACTGGAGACAACATTACATCAAATATTATTGTTGATGCTTACCGGAGTTTTGCGGCAGATCAACACCACGTGCGGCTACACATAGTGCTTAGCTCTTCCCTGCTCGACTCTACCTGTTCGAGCGGACCTGCAACAAGAGGAGGGATGCTTTAGAGGCAAGAAAAAGGCTAGTCAGTCAATAGACAAGGGCTCTCTGATACTCAAGGCAGGGGTTGCTCAATAGAGAACGGGAGCTTGTTAGGTGGGAATGAGCATGCATGCCTTAAATGCAATAAATGCTCCCTATTTATAGGTTGCCACTTAGACCGGGTGTTAGGTGGATTTTGCCCACAACCCGTGTGTCACATCAAGGCGTGTCAGGTGGCAGAGGACAAGTGTCATACCCTCTGCTGGTGGATTGTTTTCCATCCAATGGTGAGTTGTTTGCTATTTGTTGGCCAGTCATGACGGTAGCAGCCCACTTTCAAGTGAAAAGAATCCGACCCATGCTGGTGCTTGATTCGAGGAAGCAACTAATTGCGGTGCCACCCGAGAGGCCCTAAAAAGCACCTCAAATAAGCTATCCAAGCTCATCGGGATCAGTTTTTGGTTCCATATAGCTTTGTCGAGCTGGATTGCCAACCACCTAGAGCAAGACTCCTCAGTGACAGCGTCGTGCTCACCCTCAACAATAGCCCCCCAGTCCACCTAGTTGAAGCTCGGTTGGGTGGACTATGCTGAGTGGGTGAGGTCAGCTCAAAATGGTAGTCTAAATATCATCCCGAGGTAGTAGGAAATGAAAGGTCACGCGACGAACCTTGGTGAGACACGTGTTGTAATGCGATAGAGTTATTCCCTAACAGGCGTAATCATCGCGCCTCTTTGTTTTCTACACCTGGGTTTCTCGCTTAGAGCTGCTATAAATAGGGCTTTTCTCCCTATCATTTTCACGTGTGATTTAGACCACAACTCGCTACCCTAGAGTTTTTAGCAGCCGAGCCATAGTTGACAACCCGAGAACCCTTCATTCCTAAGTTTCCACGACTTGATCAGGTAATTTCTCGAGGAGTGTAAGAAAATGAGTGGCTTTTCAGACTCCCAAAATGTTAACGTCTCTTGGTCAGATAGGAGCTCAAAAACTGAGGAGTCGACCTCCATGGAGGTCGACCTAGAAGGATCATCACCAAAGCAAGACAGAGCAAGCTGACTGGTCGAAATATTAAGGGTCGATGCCAAGACAATACCTGAGTAGGAGTTCCTCGACTTAATGGATAGAGGGCGCCTGGTAAGACCATGTAAGGGCTAGGATCCTTACATTGAGGCAGCCTTCGCTGGGACATCCTGAGTTAGTGCCCAAGAGGGGGCCGAGCTGGAAGTAGTAGCCGATGTACCAAGCACCTTTGGTCAAAATTCTGGGGCCCCTGTCTAGGTCATTGGTAGGGTGACCGTCAATATTTTCGACCAAGGTGAGTGCAGTCGAAGATGAAGCCGATAGGGTTGTGGTCACTC
This sequence comes from Artocarpus hirsutus, assembly GCA_946598075.1. Taxonomy (NCBI): domain Eukaryota; kingdom Viridiplantae; phylum Streptophyta; class Magnoliopsida; order Rosales; family Moraceae; genus Artocarpus; species Artocarpus hirsutus. The sequence goes on along the minus strand of CAMOHE010048979.1, from coordinate 17,502 downwards.
GAGTCCGAGGAGTGACCGCTTATTGCGTTTCCTAACCTAAGCATACATCAGCCACAGTCTATTCCTATGCAATGACATAATCACGGCTGAGGACCTGCGCCAAGAATTTAATATCCCAAGGAGAATGATTCGCCCCTGACTCCACCCGAGGGGTGCATAACCTTGTACATGGAGTTCTTCAGGGCCTGGTTGCTTCTGTCGTTTCACCCGTTCCTCCTCCGTCGGGCACTTAATGATTTCAATGTGTGCTTGGCTCAACTCAACCCAAATAACTATATGTTGCTAATTAGGATGTACATGCTATGGACGTACCACCGGGCTATTGAGATGCCATGGGAGGCCTTTAAACAAGTGTACAAGATGAAGAAGCTTCTAGGCATTCTGGTTGGTATTACATCACCAGCTTCAGGAAGGACTTTATTTTGGGCAACCCTGACTCCGACAAGCTCTAAGAGTTTGAGTGGTTCTACATTGGGGGAAATTATCTAGCTCGAGCTGGTGAGGCCATCCTTATGGATCAGCATGTCTCGAGGACCTTCGAACAGGGGCACTTGTGGTCTAAGAGGCCATGGGCACCAAGCCACATCATCAGGGCGGTCAAAGACCTGTTTAATAAGTTGGAGGCCACGAGACAACAAGCATTCCTGCTCGGGAAAGAAACCCTTTCTCGTTACGCTAGTTTAGGGCGTCTAGTAGAACCAATCCCCCTTCCAACATCCAACCTGCTTGGTCGGCCGGGCAGGTGACGATGGCAAGCCGAGAGCCACAGATATCCTGGGTCCGAGGACCTCCAAATCTGGGTGGCCGACAAGGGAGCCATCACTTTCTAGAACCAAGGATTAGTTGAGTGGCTCCTTCGACGCGGGGCCACCCATAGTAGATGAGGACCTCATGGACGTGATCTGATTCCTGTACCCGTCTAGCCAACTCTGGATCGGAGGTGAGCTTTGAGTTTTTTTTTGGCTAAGATCGTCCTGACTTGGAGGATTTTCTTGGTTTTGTAGAGATGTCTTCCTGACCAAGTAATGTTAAGGAAAGGCGCGCCATGATGGAGTGCCTTCGTCGCCAAATGGGGAAGGCAGTGGTCAGAAAGAAAAGGAAGAGGACTCCGAGGCCAGAGTTGCCACTGCTGTTTGAGCTGCCGCCGCAGTCCGAGCAACCATCCCAAACAGTCCAAGTTCCCCCACCCCCGCTAATAAGGACTAGGGCTTCATCGAGCGAGACCCAACCTCCTGCTATCACAACCACTGTGGTGCCTCCCACAAGAGACCCTTCGAGGAGGCAACCAAATTACCCCGTCACATCCTCGATCACCCCAAGGATGTTATTCCTAAGGAGTCTTTCCTAGAGAACCTACAAGGAGAGGACTTTGAGGGCCTGTCCAGCGCTGCCTTCCGATCTGCTGCCAAGGTGAGTGAAAATTCTGTACCAAACTTCTTTTGACTTTGTTTTTTGTTTACTCACTTCTTTCTGTCTTCCTAGGCATGCGCCTTCCTAGACTTGGCCTACATGGTAGGGCAAAAGGAGCTCAACATGGAGAAAGAGAGGCACAAAAAGACCGCCCTCAAAAAGTATAAGATCAAGAAAGAGCTTGGTGCTAGGAACATCGAGCTAGAACAAATCAAGGAAGCTCTTTCCTAGGCTGAGGATGAGGCTAAGAAGGCAAAGACAGAGGTCGAGCAGGCCAAGGCAACGACAGAAGAGGCGAGGAAGGTAGCCAAAAAAGAGAGGAATGAGGCCGGCCAGTCCCAAGACGAGGTATTCCTTCTCAGGGATCAGCTGCAGGCCTCCCAAGCCGAGCATCAGTGTTTCTGGGAGGAGTTGCACGGTCGACTGGCCCAGGCCATAGAGGACTTCAAGGCGTCCTTGGAGTATGCCGACTATTACTACTTTAGGATGACCGACCTTAGGTACTACATCATCAAGAATCATCCTGAGGCGGCGGGCTTTGACTGGTCGCTCATTGTTAAGCCAGATTAGGGTGGAGCGTAGTAGCCTGAACAGGATGAGGTCATCGAAGTGGACGGCGAAGATGACGGGGACGACCAGGGTGGAAAAGTCAGAGACGGTGATGCCAGGGAAGGGGCCTAGGCCTAATTTTTAGTTCTTTTGTTTTTATCTGGGCTCGAGAGGTGCCTAGTTATTTGTACTTCCCCACCACTTTTTCTAATAAAAGTTTTTATTTCCCAAAAGTTTATCGCTTCTTGGCATTTTCTCTTAGTTTTGCTCTTTAAATTTTCTTTTCCAAGTGCGAATGTCCTTGGGATAAAAATTTTGCTTTTTGAAAGCTTGTGGGGGCTTCCTGGGAAGGAAGTTTGGACCTCCCTCCTCGGAGTTAGGTGCTTCTCAGGAGTGGAATTGAATCGAGGGTTTTCTAAGTTGGATGTTCCTCGGGAGAGCATGTTTTAAATTAGAGATTCTAAACTCATTTTCCCAATTGCATTCTCGTAAAGTTTAGTGTCTCGGTGTTTTCCAAGTTAAACGTTGCTTGGAATGAAACATCCTAGGAAAAAGTGATCATCGAGTTAGCCGAGCAGGGAAGTCTTATTTCTCGGTCGGGTAGAATACAACAGCAAGAATTTAGCATCTTGGTGTTTTCCAAGTTAAATGTTGCTCAGAACAAAACATCCTAGGAAAAAGTGATCACCAAGTTAGTTGAGCAGGGAAGTCCCATTTCTCGGTCGAGCAGAGCACAATGGCATGTAGTGCCCTATACCCTGTTGTCGCCCCCTTAGACTTGTTTAAGTTCATTGGAACTTTTACAAGTCTAACGATGGTTGGGCACAACTATGCTAGGGCTACTATATTCGGGTTGTCTGTACAGTGACAAATTATTAGTTGGCATAATGTCAATCAACGCCCCAGTCTGATTTGTTGGGACAACTCTTCCTCTTCGAGAGTTATTGTTTGGTCCCCCGGTTTAGAGTTATAGCCCCCCCTTTTTGGGAGTTATATATTCCTTAACACACATTGCTCAGTAGAATAGTGTAGGAATTTAATTCTCATTGATGTATAATATTTATATTTTAGTCTTGTTTAGTAGGACTAGTTACAAAAAAAATGTAGCCAGAGGTCAAAAAGAGTTTTTAGCATCGGTTAACAAAATAATTTTTTAAGGAGCTTGATGTTCCAAGGATGACCGAGCAAGTTTCCATCCATATCGGATAATTTGTAGGTGCTTGGTCAAACAATTCCAACAACATTATACGGCCAGTCCCACTTTGGACCGAAAGACCCTAACCCAGGCTGCTGAACGGTGACCTTCTTTAGCACCAAATCTCCCACCTTGAAGCTTCTCAGTTGGACCCATTTGTTATAGTACCAAGCAACGACTTGATTTTGAGCTTCATTACGTATTGCAGCTCGGTTCCTCTTCTCCTCAAGCAAATCTAGTTTAGACATTATGTCTTCGACATTCCAAATTTCTTCATATTGCATGACTCTGAAGCTTGACAGTCCTACTTTTATTGGGATGATAGCCTCGGCCCCATATACAAGAAAAAATGGGGTCTCCCCGGTGGTAGTTTGGGTCGTTGTTCGGTAGCACCTTCAGGAGCTCCTCAATCCATGCCCCCTTGAAGCTCTCAAGCTTTTTCTTCAGGTTATCTTTGATCGTTTTATTAACAGCTTCAACTTGCCCATTGCTTTGAGGGTAGCTCAGAGAAGAGAAGACTTTCTTAATACCGAGCTGCTCGCATAGGTGGAGGAGACTCGATGATTCGAACTGCTTTGCATTGTCGATCATGATGGTATGAGGGATTCTGAACCAGCAAATGATGTTCTTCCATACAAGTTTGTGCACTTGGCTTCGGTCATGTTGGTGCATGGTTCTACCTCCACCCATTTGGTAAGGTAGTCAATTGCCACAATACAGTACCTAAACTGAGACCAGGCTTGAGGAAGAGGGCCAATAAGAATGATGGCCCACTTAGCAAAAAGCCATGCTGATGTTACCGAGGTAAGGGGCTCAACATGGTGTCCGGCATTTAAGATACTTCTGCACAAAGTCCCTACAATCCTGCTCCATGGTTAGCCAATAATATCCCCACCGAAGACATTTCTGGGCTACGGATCACCCCCTAGAATGGTTACCATGTAGCCCCTCGTGAATCTCCTTCATCAAATATTGGGCTTTTCTAGGCCCTACACACTTCAAACATGGTCTAGTGTAGCCTTGCCGATATAGTTTTCTATCGATCATCGAATATTAGGCCAAGCTATTGCAGATAAGGTGTGCCTCTTATTGGGAGCTAAGCAATTCAGCTGTGGTTAGGTATCAAATGATCGGGTCCATCTAGGTGGTCTCTTGCTCTTCGGCTACACTTGCAACTTCTTTATAAATACTTGGCTCGGCTAACCTTTCAATAGGAACCGATGTTAGTTCATTTTCACCCAGGCCCGAGGCTAGCCGAGCAAGCAAATCGGCCTCAGAGTTTTTGATCTACGGATCTGCTTGAATGAATAAGATTTAAATTGCCCAAGCAATGCCCTGACCTTTTGTAAATATGCGATCATGGATTCAGTTCAGGCTTGAAACACCCTGGTGACTTGTTGGACAACAAGCATGGAATCACAATGAATGACTATGCAGTTTACTCTGAGATCTCTGGAAATTCTTAGTATGGGTAGGAGCGCTTCATACTCTGCCTTATTATTAGAGGCCTTAAAGTCAAATCGAAATGCCTCATTACTCTAAGTACGGCCTTATAGTCGGAATAAGTGTCCATAAAGCTAAGCAGCTTATGCTCGGCAGTTGCATCGACGAGCTGGTCTATTCGGGACAACGGGAAGCAGTCCTTGGGGTAGGCTTTATTCAAGTCGGTGTAGTCTATACAAACACGCCATTTTCCATTCACCTTTTTGACCAGGACCACATTCGCTAACCACTCTGGATACTTTACTTCTTGGATAAATCCTGCCTTCAGTAGCTTCTAGACCTCTTCATTAATTGCGACATACCTTTTCGGGTTAAAGGCCCTTCTCTTTTGAATAACCGGCTTATAGTCTGGTCGGACATTAAGCTGGTGGCAGATTATATTGGGATCAATGCCGGGCATATCCTCATGAGACCATGCGAACACATCCCATTCTCCATGAGGAGCTTCTCCAGGTTAGCTCAGACCTTAGGTTTTAGCTAAGAGCCGAGTTGGACAATACTGTCAGGATGTTCTAGATCTAGCATGAACGGCACCAGATCCTCGATGAAGGTGGCCCTCACTTCCTCCTCGGGCATATAGGGGTCAAGGTCAGAAAGCATCTTGGGCGTCAACTCGGCTGGGAATTGTATCTCATCAACCTTGTATATTGTTGAGACATTCAATTGCTGAGCTGATGCAGCGTTAACATAACAAGCTTGGGAATCTTTCTTCGTGACCTGATTACCCCGACCCCGTTGTTTGTGGGAAACTTCATGGCCAAGTGGTAAATGGAGACCATAGCCTTCAGTGCATTTAACGTTGGATGGCCGATAATAATATTATACTAGGAGGGTTTGTCGACAATCAGCAAGTCAAAGATGCATGTCACCTGAGCTGCACCCTCATCAAAGGTGACCAGCAGATCAACCTCCCCAACTACTCGGATGTATTCACCTATGAAGCCGTAAAGTAGGGTCTAGATCGGGCTAAGGGTAGCGTTGTTGATTTTCAGCTTATTATACGCTTACTTGAATATAATGTCTACTGAGCTGCCATTGTCAATCAGCACATGCCGTACTATGTTATTGGCGATGTGCAATTCGCACACAAGGGCATCATTGTGTGGATGAATTAATTTATCCACCTCTTTTTTTGTAAAAGTGATCAGCATGTCTTGTTGGCGGCAAATTTTATTGACGTGCTTGGATATATTAATGAGCTTGCCTCTTTCCACTAGCTGAGCTTCTTGGACTTATGCACGTTGCCCACTTGATGTGTCCCTAATAATAGGCCCTCCAAAAATAGTATGTACAATGTTCGGGGGTTCCAGGGCATTCCCACCATCGTTGTGCGAGCAGTTCAATGCATCTTAGCCCAGCTGGTCGTTTCTCTTAGCTGTAGCCTAGAGTTAAAACTGGCTCTACAAACTCCCTTAAATGTCTGTCTCGGACCAGTCTCTCGATTTGGTCCTTGCACTGAATACAGTTACAGGTATTATGTCCCACATCCATATGGAAATTACCATATTTGGTTTGGTCCCACTTTGCTTTATTGCCCTTAAGCTTGGGTGGATCAACCAATAAGTCCTTCCACTCACCTGGGCAAGTACTTCATCTATCCTCACTACTACGGGCATGTAGCTTTGGAACTTTGTGATCAGTGTTTTCGACTTCTTGGCTTTCTTTTCTTTCTTTTGCTTCTTGTTTTGCTCAACACTGGTTTGTTCAGGCTCTTTCTTCTACTTCTTCTCCTTCTTCATGCTGCTACTGCTAGCTTCTTTTCTGTAGCTCTTCATGTATTCAACCGCATCGACGTACCTTTGTGCGTAGTCAAGCATTTGTGAAAACATGCTTGGTTGCTCGAATGCCAATGACCAGGTAAGCTTCTTGTCTCAAAGACCCCTTACAAAAGCGTGCTTTAGGATCTTGTCTTTGACATGCTTGACTTCAAGGGCTACTTGGGTAAACCGGTTTATATAGTCCCTAACATTGCCCTCTCCTTGCTTAACAGCATATAAATAAGTAATATCCTTCCTCCTTGTTTTGGTCGTGGAAAAGGCTGTTGAAAAGGCGTCAGAGAGCTGCCGAAAAGATGTAATGAATGCTAGCTCAAGTCACCAAAACCATTGCCGGGTTGGTTCGGCCAGGGTTAGAGAAAAGGCCTTGCACATGGTTGCATCGCTAGCATTTTGTAGGAGCATCTGTTCTCAGTACAATTCCACATGCTCATCAGCATCTAAGGTCTTGTCGTAGGCCTTGATTTGCAGGAGCTTAAATTTGGGCGACATAGAGGCTCGCATGATGGCGTCTGTGAATGGCAGGTCTAAGGCACCTACATCATCCAAGCCGAAGCGATTGTTGCAAATTCATCGATTTGGCACTGCAACTCCCAAAACTAGCGACTATTGGTATCTTTAGGCAGTTCGACCTTATAGGGTGCTTCGCCCTCATTGCGGTCACCTACTCCAGGTTGGTGACCCTACTGTGCTTCTCACTTGCATTTGAGCAGGTCAAACACAAATGTTTGCAAGCCTTGCAGTGACGGAGCTTGTGCTCTATGTAGGCCAAGGCGTCCTTCCTGGACAAGTCTATTATTAGCCGAGATGCCATGGGTAGATCTGGAACGCTCAGAGTTAGCTTCATTAGGGTCAGCGGCATCCCCTCCTACTCGACCTGCAGCTTGGTCAGCCAGGGATGGAGGTAAGAGGCCAAGAGCCACTTGGCACTGTGCCTGCTATGTGAGCTACTATGTAAGTATTCGAACAGCATTGGTTAGTTTCCAAATAGGGTCTTGGCCGATTGGATCCTGCACTTGTTCGACTTCCACAGAACGGGTTCTTTTGGCTTGAGGACAGCCCTTGGGTTTGGCCAAATTTTGATTTCGATTTTGGCCATCTCCCAACCCCTCTTATCGAGGAGCCTCGTCTAGGGCATTACCTGAGTTATGATCTCGGTTCACTGTCCTTCTGTGGCTGGAGACTTCAAATGAAGGGGTGGGTGGCCATTCTTCTAGCACCAAAATGTTGATGCTTACCGGAGTTTCACGATAGATCAACTCTATGTGCAGCTGTGCACTGTGCTTAGCTCTTCCCTGCTCGTCTCTATCTATTCGAGTGGACCTACAACAAGAGGAGGGACGCTTCAGAGGCATGAAAAAGGCTAGTCAGTCAATAGACAAGGGCTCTCCGATGCTCAAAGTAGAGGTTGCTCAACAGAGAACGAGAGCTTGTTAGGTGGAAATGAGCATGCATGCCTTAAATGCAATAAATGCTCCCTATTTGTAGGTTGCCACTTGGACCAGGTGTTAGGTAGGTTTTGCCCACAACCCGTGTGTCACATCAAGACGTGTTAGGTGGCAGAGGACAAGTGTGGTACCCTATGCTGGTGGATTGTTTTCCATCCAACGGTGAGCTGTCCGCCATCTGTTGGCTAGTAATGGCGAGTAGCATCCCACTTTCAAGTGAAAAGAATTCGACTCAAACTGGTGCCTGATCTGAGGAAGCAACCAATTGCAGTGGAGCTCGAGGGTCCCTGAAAAGTACCTTGGATAAGCTATCCAAGCTCATCGGGATCAGTTTTTGGTTCAACGTAGCTTTGCCGAGCTGGGTTGCTGACTACCTAGAGCAAGGCACCTAGGTGACGGTGTTAAGCTCACGCTCAACAATTATATAAAAAAAAGGCCAATAAGTATTTTTATAAAAGATGGGTTACTTTATAGACGCGGTATTGCAGGAAAACCTAAAAGGTGTTTGGGTTCTAATGAAATTGAAGAAGTTATGAAAGATGTGCATTTTGGGGACTATGGAAGCCATATGGGAGGAGGACGTTTTATTGAACAGCTTATTTCAATGGGTTATTTTTGGCCTACAATGGAAGCTGAAACAATGAAATTCACTAGGAAGTGTGAGGCATGTAAAAGGCTTGGTAATTTGCTAGATGCTCCAATAGTGGAAATGGGAAGTATTACCTCATAATGGCCATTCCACACTTGGTCTCTTGATCTCATTGGGCCTATTACTTCTTCTCTATTGAGAACTTTACCAAATGGTCAGGAGCAATTTCTCTCAAAAGAGAAGGATCTTGTCGGATAATGGATCTCCTTAACCCGTCAACCTTTTCAGTTATTGAAAAAAAGAATATCATATTTATCATGAGAAATCAACAAGGTATTGTCCTCAAGGAAACGGTGCAATTGAAGCATTTAACAAAACATTGATTGTAATAATTTGAAAAATGATTGATGAAGCCTCAATGATGTGGGACGATTGCTTGCCTTAGGCATTATGGGCATATAAGATTACCAAAAGCACTACGACCAAGAAGACTCCATTTTGTTTGATCTATAGGGCTGAAACTATCTTGCCTGCAGAAATCCCAAATCCATCTGCTCGAATTTTACTTTCTAAGAATGAAGAAGAAAGTTCGAGCAAATTTGACGTGAAAACTTTAGAAGAAAAAAGGATGCAAGCCCAAGATAGAGTGCAAGTTTATCAAAGAAGAATTGCTCAAGCTTACAATAAAGTGGTCAAGCCAAAAAATTTTCAAGAAGGAGACTTAGTGTTCGAAGCTGCAGATCACGCTATGAAAGTTTTACACGCTCCTAAATTCATGCCAAAATGGGAGGGTCCATTTTAAGTAGTTAAGGTAAAATCTAGTGGACCCTGTGTTCTAAAATATTTGAACTGAAGTAGACTATTGCCCCCTACGAATTTGAAGTTTGTTAAGAAGTACTTTATTTGGTACTATTATCTTGTAGACTTTCGTAAATAAAATTTTCCCCGCCTAGTTATTTCCATTCAAATCGCATGTTTACGTCTACTGCATTTCTTATCCGCTAAAAGAGATTAAAATTATTACTGGAATTAAGTAGCATAACTTTCTATTAGTAATAACAAAAAAATATAAAAATACATATTTTCACGTGTGAATTTTGAAGCTTGGATCATTAATAACGGAAAATTTCCAGGAGATTCAATAACAAAGGGTATATAGAACATCAATAACAGAGAGCACAAATAGCTCGGATTGTTGATGTCAGATATATATATTTTTTTTATAGATGGCAAATTCAGATTTTTTGACAGAAAGCATAAAATATAGTGTCAGGATCGCCAATAACAAGAGTCTGGGGAGATTATCAACAATTTAAGTGCAAAGGCATAAATATTTAATAAAGAATAAAATAGCTTGGATTGTTGGCGACAGATGATATGTTTTGATAGTTAACAATAGAAGGAGTACACGCACACTATGTCGTAAAAAAAAGTAGCATGAAATTGTGGACTTGGTGCATGCATCTTGTTTTGATCGTGAAGAGTGAAATCACAACTCCTCAAGAAATATATAAACGAGTTCCAACTTTCCAAAATCTTTCCCAAACACCTACGGCCATGTTATATGCCATAAAAACCACTCTTTTCCTCTTAGTTATTTCAATTTCACTTTTTCATTAGAGAGTACGTTATAGGGGTGTGGTACAAAATTTGGAAGAGGTTTGTGAGCGGACTTTGCAGTTACAAGCCCACTTTATACTTACCAAATGGGGTAATTCATGTTGCCTGTCTTTTCAGGTAACGAGTTCGTGGAAGTTAAGCAAAATAATCAACTAAAAAATAAAGGAATTTAGGGATCACTCTCATTTCTGTGAGCATTTATGCTTGGCTAAGTGTCAATATTTCACCAAAAGAAAAGGATGGATCGCCTTTGTAAATAATTGATTAAAGGAAAGAAAGGTAAAGACCTGGAAATAGATCCTTTCCTACAAAGTTCTCTATTCTCTGGTTTTATTTAAGGTTGTCTTTTCGAATTTGCAGCATCTATATATTGGTGGCCTTCTTATTTGCATCACTTTTCCTATTTCTTTACTGAAAATCTCATTATTGCATTTTATCCTTTCATAGTTTCATGTTGAGTTGTATGTTTGCACATTGATTTTTACGTATAGTTAGTTCATATGCTCCTTTACTTATATCATCCATTTCCTTGCACATATTGTACCGACATTTTAGATGGATTAACTCTCATGCTCATATTTAATTGCTTCAAAATCTTTAATAATAAAAAAAATGAAAGAGCTTTATTTATAATGAAAGTTCTTACAAAATCAAAGAACTAATAGATATATGCTTTCATGCGCAAGAGTTTGCTAAAACCCTTGCTGCAGTGCTCTTTCTAAACAGATGTGGCAGCCATACCTCTCCATCCATGGAAACTGTGATTGCGAGCATGCAAGGCTCCTCGAAAAGATTGGCGGTTGGATGGACGAGAGCTACCGAAAGTGGTTGACGGCTAGGTATACATAGGGATAGTCACCACGTTCTCTCTTAGGTTCCAATAAAGGTCCTTCCACCTTTGAGCTTTGAGGTAGGAAGTACTAAGTTCAGCCTCAGTATTGGCCAAATTGAATTCAAGTTGGGAAATCTTCGCCTCAACTTTAGTTGGAATCTTCGAGATACACTGGAAAGCATGAGCCGTTTATGCCGCAAGTCCCACCTCCTTTTGGATGTAGTATTCCAAACTTGCTCTAGTTTGGATGTGGAGGTCGGCAAGTTGGTTATCAAGAGCATTAATATGCTCATAGAGTTCTCTAGCCCTATTAGGGTTTCTTCTTACTTAAGGAAAGGAAGGGAGGGTAAGAAGCTCAAAAGCGACTACCCTAGAGGAGGAAGCTCCATTATTATGGTTGGCCATTTAGGTATCAAGAGGGAAATTAGGATAGATTAAGCAAAAAAGCATATTGGTGACTAACGAGAATAAATGAGGGGTTATATATAGATGAGTTGTAATGAATAAAAATATTCATTACAATTAAGGGGACTAATGTTTTAAGGGTAAACTTGCAAATAAAATAGTTAAAAAGAGAGATTTAGTGTTTAAAAGTTAAACACTAAGGGCTGCCTACTAAAGGGATAGCAATTAGTGAAAATTTTTGAAGGAAAAGTGCATTAAAAGCTCCTCAATAATTGGGCAACAAGAAGACATGGTAAAAGATCTTTACTAGCTGAAGAACAAAGAAAACAAGTGTCAAAGAGAGTTCTTACACCTAGACAGGTATGGAACAGTCAAAAACAGGTGTCAAACCCCCAATACCTAGACAACTATGCAAAAACACTGGGGAAGTTTTAGACAAGTGTCCTAGCCATGCAAAACCACTAAGACAGCCATGGACAAGTACCCTACTACCTGAATAATAGAAAAACCAAGTGGTAGAAACCTTAGTCTGCCCACCAGTTTCATGAAAACTACTAGAAAATACAAGGAGCTAGTTTTTGGAGTCCCTAAGAGAAAGAGTCTATAAATAGCAAGCTCTCTCAGCCATAGATAAGGATTTTATTGAGCCAAGAAAAAGTCACTTAGCTACTTTCTTATTCTAAGTTCTTTCTTTCCTCTTCCAAACAATCTCTTAAACCCTCTCTACCTGTTAGATATGTATGCCCTAAAGAGTAAAAATGTAATAAGTTTTTGGAGACATTTTTATCAATAAAGAATTTATTTATTATTTACCAAATCTTGTCCTCTTTACGTTCATATTTGTTGAATGTATGATAAGTAAACAATAGTCTGAGACTGTCGGTTTAAACCTTTAAGAATTGGGCATATGATGGACAGATTATGCGGAAGACACGATTCTTAAGGTGACGGTCAAAATCATAAGATCCATAATCAAGGGAATAAAGTTAGACGCTTTATTCATGTAAAGATTGTTATGTTGTCTATATCCCTATTGGGAGATGGTTTGTCTTGACCATTGGAGGTAGACTCTGTGAATAGAAACATTGGCACGTTGTCATAGGTGACGATGTGTTAGATTGGGACATAAAGTGAATTGATTTGGATTAATAATTTTGTCTTGGCTAATCGATTCACTTTAGACAATCATTTGTATTGTATCTTAATCCTGAGATGAATAGTGGGCCTGTTGTCTTGACTTGCGTCTTTTGATGTACCAACACCCACATTTTAATAGTGGTACGCATGCTGATACATTGGAGGCATGACTCTTGATAGCATAGACCTATTATTCATAGAAATGTAATCTATAGCTCCTCTTTAGGAGTAGTGACATCCTCTTATATGCGTTATCCTATAATTGGAAAACTAGAGTGCTCAACCATTTGGATACATAGGTGTAACCGAATGGTATTCCGTCTTTAGAAAGTAAGTTTTTCGATGGTGAGATAATGAAATGTAAGATAAAAATAATCAAAAAAGTAAGATAGAACTTGTCCTTAAGCCGATTATGGATAATCCTATGGGGATACGGTATATTATGATATGTCATGGAGACTTAGCTATACGGGCTTCGTAATTCTATAGAGTTCGAGAGTGCAGCTCCGAGCTTTTAGTAGAGTAGAGTTGGAGTTGATAATTATGAAATGTATATCTAGGATATTGGGTTTCATAATTATCGAGAGCTTGAACTATATAGGTCCATTTGGTCCCCTTTGCTAGCTCACAAAATCCTGTAACGATACGGCATGCTTTTTCAATTATTGGTGACTTATGTCAGATTTATTAGATTGGCTGAAATTTGAAAGAATCAAATAATTCATGTCTGTTTATCGGTTGAATTAATTTTGTGATAATTAATTCAAGATCAAACTTGTTGAATTATTAGCATCGGATAATTCTTTTCTATTTATCAGTTGAGATAATTTGAATAAATTATATCAAGATAAACTTGTAGAATTATTAGGAATCTATTTATTTTCCTAGAGATTATCTAAATAAAGTTGTTTTAATTAGATAACTTCTCTATTGGGTTATTTGAATTAAAACTAGGGCTTTATCCTATAGAATCTCGAGTGAAAAATAAAAGATTCGCTGAGATATTTTTTTGGCAGTTTAGCATGCTGATCCTCAAGTTCGGCCTACCGATGGGACAAGTTCGACCTACTGGTTAGGCAAACTATCCTGCCTATGAGCGAATTAAAAGTCACATGTTTTCACATAGATTTCGTCAGATATTGATCCGAATTTGATTCTGATTTGAATTTTTGAGACCTTATCTAATAAGGAATGACCTAGACCCAACCTCTATAAATAAGGAGTGGGTCTCATGAGTTATTTAGATCAATTGAGAGATTAAGAGTGATACTCTGCTGGTGAGAATCTGAAACTCCCTAAGAGCTCTTGTTCACAAATTACAAACACTAGCTTTGGGTTCTGTCAATTGGTTGGAAGGAGAGTCACCTTGAGGAAGAGCTGTATGTGTGAGCCCACACTCACTCTGATTGTGGATAGAGAATAGCAAAGAAGAGAAGTTGATTGAGGCTCTTTTGGAACGTTATTTCTTTTCACTGATTACGGGAGTTCTTCGGCATTCAATGGTTAGTAAGATCTAATTAATTTATACATATAACATGTCAAACTTGTGTTTTAGAAAATACTCTGATACAAAATTTTTAAAATTCTACTGCGTACTATTTTTTCAACAATTGGTATCAGAGCCATAGTTTTTACATAAATTTACGAGTTTGTGATCATGCTATATGCATAAATTATGTGATCTTGATCTCTCTCATGCATGAATTTAATTTTATTGAGAGTTGGCACTTTTATATGTTGTCATGGATCATGTGGTGAATGTTTATTAATTAATTATGGTTGATTAAATTATTATTTAATTATTAATTAATTAATTAATTAATACCGATTATGGTTCCTTAGAGGTTAGAATGTGTATCTAGGTTTTTCATATAATTAGATGGCAGACTATCATGTCCGTTTAGGAATTGTTATTTAATTTTAAATTTGTAAGAATTTTGTAATTGAATAATTGTTTGGAGAAGACGAATCTAGAAGGCGGATCTAGAAGATGGATGATGCGTTCCCAAGTATTTCTTGAGTCTCTAATTTTATGTTTTTGAATTGTTGAAAATAAAACCGATGAATTGCATTAAAACTTGTATTTTCTAGAAAAGGTGATTTCTGCTCGGTCAGCATGCCAAATTCTCCAATTTGGCTAGCCGATGGTCGCAAATCGATAGGCCGTCAGCGGGGCAGAAATCTGGTGGCTTTGGCGGCAGGCCAAACTTCTAGTTCGGCAGGCCAATTAGTCATGAATCGGCAGGCCGATCTATGAAAATTAGCAGGCCGGTTGGGTCATGACCGACAGGCCGATTACCTAGATCGGCTTGTCGGTAGAAAGTTGGAATTTTCTCCAGAAAATGTGCAGTTTTTCATGCAGTTTTAATTTTATTTTTGAGACAATTCTAAGAAACATTAAATATGGATTTGACCAAAAATATAGAGTGTTTGATTCATATGGGATCAAACACTTACAAATGGGCATTACATGAAGAAGGATACAGCTTGGAGATTCAAGGATGAAGAATCGAAAATATGTTTCAATTATTCTCTTGTAATCTTTATTTTCTATTCTCTAGGTTGGAACCATAATATTATAGTTATTTATTATTATTTTGCTTGTAGCTTTGCTTAATTACTTTGCTTGTCTCCATTATAATATGATTTGCCATGTATGTTGATAACATGCCATATAGAATAGGGAGTGCTACTCATATTAAAATTGTTCAAGCGTATCTTTTAAAATAAAACCTTGATTTCAAAAGATTGAGTGGGAGAAGGTTTTCGAAGAGAGGACCTAAGGCCTCATTGTTGGTCCATAGGAAGAACATAGTGGTCCCAACCCCTAGGAAGGAATTTCTATCATGTACCAGATTGGATCTCTGAGAGGATAATGTATTTTAGTATGATTTATGGTTGCACACCCCTAGGTGGTGATTATGAATCATGGATAAAATATTGAAATGATGGTTATACACTCATGTTAATTTTATTATTAACCTCCCCTAGGAGCTCTGTTAAAAAAATTAATAGCCAAAGAAACAATTATTAATATATGCCGCATCATACAGGTCCTAGATGTTAGTGATGTGCCTTAGGCCAATTATGTAATGACTACATATTGATTTCATTACTTTTGCATTTTATTAATAAAGAGGCATTTTCATTATTGTTTTTGATTCTAATTCTATGAATAGTTAATTCTACCTAAGGTCATCAAGTATGTGACTTGATAGTAAAACTCTTAGGTGAAAATTGAATTATATTCTAAATTATCCCTAGTCGGTCATTATTATTGGGATAATGATGAATGAAGACTAGTATGAAGTTTGACTGATGATTATGTTTTACTAATCATGTGTATGAGAT
>CAMOHE010048977.1:0-14324 GCA_946598075.1 Artocarpus hirsutus | reverse complement strand
ACATCCAGACCAACAAATGCGTGATTCAAGTTCTAGAAGGGACCGAATAATCCTATGGCTACAAATAATCTGGCTACTTTCCATTTTAGTTACTTTCCCAATTTGAGGCGACAAGTGGCGAGAAGAATCAACTAATTGCCTGATTATTGTCTAGTTTCCTTTTCTTTTACAAAACATGTGTTTACTTTTATATTATTGTAAGGCTTTTAAGCCATTTAGAAAACTTACTTTATTTGCTTTAGATTGAGCATCTTTTTTGGCTGGTAATTGATTTGCCCGAAATTCCATGGGTAATTAGGAGCTCAAAATTCGCAAAGGGGAACAACTATATATTGTAACAAATTTCATTCAATAAGAATATAAGTTTTACACACAATTTGAGGTTTAATTCTCTTCGGTTCCTAAACAAACTATTCAAACTTAGCGGAAGATTCCATGGCGTTCAAAGACTTATCAATTAGTCTGTCCATAATTGATTGTGGCGTCCTCACATACCAAGGTTCGTGCTTCTTGTTAGGCATTGAGTCGCGGTTCCATACTAAACCGATTTGGAATTCGATCTTGGAGACCAATTTTGGTTAGGGTCGCGTCAGTTCTTGGCGTGGTTCGTATCAATCCCCATCTGAGTAGCTTCATCTATCATCGCCCCATTTACCTCGACCTCATGGAGATAGTTAAGCATGTTGAGAACATGTTCTTTGACTGAAAGCCCTGCCTTCATTTTGGCGTTCATCATAGCCTTAATAACTTCACGACGTGCCTTTTCCAAAGGTGTGCCAAACATGTCTTGTAGATACTGCATTATCTCATAAGTAGTCTCCATGCTTTCGTGCTTCATCCTAAGCATGTCAGGCATACCAGTCAAAAGGAAGCAGCAGGCTGTGTTGTTTGCCTCAATTCAGCGATCATATGCTTCTCATACATTATGAGAGGCATTGGCAGCAGGTGGTGGAGGACATTCATCTGTCAAGACAAACTTGTAATTCTCACAAATTAGACATTATTGTTGTAATAAATAAATAAATGACATAAATTAAACAGTTGCATAAACATCATAAACATATGTTTTGGAATAGAAAGCATGATGCATGATGCATATGGAAAAACACAAAATATTTTACTAATTCCATGATTATTCAATTTTAATAAATAAAGTGCCACCGTAGGGAAGGTCAAATTATTTACAAATTGAATTGAGACATTCTCAATTAATAAATATATTCAAAATATCTCATATTTTCTATATTTATTAATAACCATTTATTTTGTTCAAGATATAATTAACAAATTAATTATTTCTTTGTGAGTGTAACACACTATTTCAGATTTTAACAACTTAACTCAAAATTGCCGTTGTAGGGTAGGTTAATTTTAAAATACATTATAAAATCCTTTCTCTTGGAAGTCAATCTTGTTATTGATTTAAATGGACACCCTTCATAGAGAGGACGAAATCAAAGCGTTGCGAGTCACCACCTAAATCTCATGGTATTGTGCTAATAGTGGAGACTGCATATTATACTATCATATTACCTTCTCCCACTCATTATTTTAAAATTATGTGTTTTATTTTATAAAACATCATATGTTTCATAATTCTAGTAAATAAAAACAATTTTTAATTTCTAGGTTATATTTGTATTAATAGAATCCCATCCTATTTATACTTAAATAAATTACCAGATTTCTAAAAATCTAGATTTATTGTGAATTGTCTAAGCTACCCAACATTAAACAATTTAAAATTAGATAAATTAGAATTAATATGAATTTTATCAAGTTTTAACTATTAAAACTAAAATCACATTGTTTGGTTGATTAATAAAATAATTAAAAATAAGATTTTATAAAATCAAACCAATTAATTTTAATCTCATTACATTAATTCCATGACATATTAAATCATTTTATAAACAATTGTATAAAAAAAAATGAAATAATATACAAGTGCATGCTTGTTATGTTACAATAACTATAAGTAGATACTTTTCAAGATAGCATGTTATAACGTATGATATCAAACATGCTATCATAATCATCACAAAAAATAATAACATGATAATAAAATAAACAATGAATTTTTGATCGGGTCTTTTTGGATAATTAAAATTACAACTCATGAAAAAATAAGATAAAAAATTACATGGGTCTTCTTGTAACAACATAAATCCCAACTCCATTAAAGTCGACTTTACTAGGCGGTTTACTGTGTAAAAATCTACTAGGTTACCTCTCTAAAATTTGATACCCAAGTGTATAAATGGGCTTGCAGTCCACTGGCCTCATTGTAGCCGCACTAAGCAACTTCTTTTTTTTTTATTTAAAGCCTTTTAATAACAATTCATGCACTTTGTGTCTTGCATGTTAAGTGCATATAATAAAGATTTATGCATTAGTATTGGACGTGAACTGCAGTCACTGCAAGTCAATAAAATTTTTTTATTAAATAATCATTCACGTGCATTAGTAATGCATGTGAATGATTATTTAATAAAAAAAATTTATTGACTTGCACTGACTGCTGCACGAAAACTGTTTTCACAATTTTTTTTTTTTTTAATTCCATGTTTGTACATGGGTCTTCATGTTCCACAAAAGTGCGTTTAATGTGTGGTTCAACTTTTGAACTTTTTCCCACATAGTGCATTAAATACATAGTTCAACTTTTGAACTTTTTCCCATGTTCAGAGTGATTGAAATGATGAAAGAAGAAATAATAATAATAATAATAAATCACAAAAAAACTATGTCTTTTTATGAGCTTACACAAATTTAATCTAATCATGTAGAAAATAAAATTACAAATTCAAAAGGACTATATAATTAATGACTAAAAATTCATTCATGAAAATTATGCATTCATTACATGAACAAGAATAGTAAAAATGTAAAGTACCCACAAACATGTATCAAGAACATGATATTATCAAAATAAAATCATGTTAATTAAAATTATATATACTAGAACCTGCTCTGAATGCAGTGGAAGGAATGAATTGTTGACAAATAAAAATTTTCTAAAAGCTTTGTTCATCAAGAATAAATATATAATTTTAATTAATAATAGAAAGCTTAGAGAATTTCGTACAAACCTTTTGAAGACTTATCAGAGTATCTTCGCTTTCTTCTTTAATACCACAATCTTCTAAGTCAAGCCTCCACACCAAAGGAAAGACAAGTTGGCGTCAAACTGCAAGAAAGAATTAGCCTCACTTCTTCTGGATCTGCTATGTGCTCAATACATGCGATAGCAAACCTTTATTTTTAGAGAAAGAACCCTTTGTTTTTTCTCTGTAAGTATTATGTAAAAGTTACGTGAAAAAATTTATGAAGATAACTGTTATATCTATTTTTTTATATCTGAGCAGTTAGTTATTTTTTATTTAATTTTAATTTATTTTTAAATTTGAAATAACTACCATATCAAATATATAATGAAGGAATATACTTTACATACCTTATCCCCTTTTTTTTTTGAATCACGGGAACTAATTATTTAAGTGAAAACCACGTTAATGTGAAGCTTTATAAGTTTATATATATATATATATATATATATATATATTTTAAAGAATCATTTGTATGATTCCTTAAATTATATATATATCTATATATAATACATGTATATAACATTACGTTAATGTTAAATATATATATATATATATAATATAATAAAATCTTATATATATATATATTTAAATTTAAAAAATAAATCATATTTATTTATGAATAGATTTTAAAATAATAATTTAATTTTGTGTTCATGTTGGAAAAGACAAAATGTGGTCCCACCACACATGTGCCCACAAAAAATTAAAATTATATTTAAATAATCTTATTATTCAAATACTATCTATTGATTAATTTAAAACATATTTAATTAGTCTCATTAATTAAATATAATCAATTAATTAATTAATTAATGCTCAATTAAATATGATAACATTCATCACATTACATTATATTATGTGTCATAGAGAACATTTTTTTTGTGTTATATTAATAACTCAAATGTGAAATAATTAATTTGAAATTTAATAATTCAAAATTAAATATTTATAATTCATTTTATACATTAAAATCTAATACAATGTTATAGAGGTGGCATTAGGGGCCTATGGACCTATAACCCAAGCTCTAATAAATTTGACAATTAATTAAGCTCTTTAATTAATGTGTCAAATTTATTCGTTTCAGTGTTACTTCACTAAAAACCTAAAACTAAACTCTTGAAATTATAGTAAAATTACACAAAAAAAATTAACGAGTAATCCATTAATATAATTATTACATATAATTCATTCCTCTATAAATAGTTTATAATAAAAACTAGGTTCAATTATCATTTATCTCTCTTATTACATTTTTATTCTTGAGTTCTAATAATTCTTTAATGAACAGTTAATTCATAATCTTATTAACGGGGCCGTTTGATATTGTTTTCAAAATAGGTCAAAATGTTTTTGTTTTAAAAAATAAAAATTTTTTAAGAATTGTGTTGAGAGTATTTTTAAAATTTTTACCTCGAAAAATGTGCAAAAACATTTCTAAAAATTCTGAAAATGAAATCAAACGGGTCCATTATGAACAAGCAGTTTGCTGTTTAAACCTCGACTTATCACTCAAAAGAGTTATTTTTCTAACTTCCCTAAAGAAGGAATAGATTCCGTATCTATATAATATTATTCCTAGCCATTTGTTCTATTATGTTTTCAAGATGTTAAATTATGATCTATGTTTAAGCAAATCTTATGATGCAAGTAAAAAAAAAGGTCATAAATAGAAGTCTAATAAATACTCAAGATTAAGACTGTCAAATATATGATCATCATAGTGATAAAGTTGAATACTCTATTTGTAACAGATAATTATTAGAGATTCATAATTTATTTTGTCTAGTCCTATATAATTTCATAATATAAAGTACCCCTAATCTAATGTCTCTACATTAATAATCTAGATAAAACTATTTCATTCTAAATGAGATTGGACTGTACTTATAATAAGATCTTAAACTTTAATTAATTATTTCAGACTATTTAGATTATTATCTATAAATTTTATCACTAAGTATATAACACTTGTATGCTAAATTTATAGTCACATAAATAATAATAGAATTTTATTGATATTTATAAAAGTATTCATAATACATATAAGTAACTAAAATAATTATAAATATCACTTTATTTATTTATTAACAACATATATAATATCACAACTTATAAGACACTAACCCCCAACAATTTTCGTACTATATATTTTGCTTTTAGTTTCCGGTAAAATATTTGACATGCTAATTGTCCCTTATTTTAATGCGAATCCAAAATTTTCTCTTTTGTTTGACACTAAAGTGAACTGTTGCAAAATTTTCTCTTTTGTTTGACACTAAAGTGAACTGTTTTGCGTTTGACTGCAATGAAAACTGTTTTTGTTTTTTAATTGCTTGTGGTGAGATGCCTCATGCCTTTGCTTTTTTTTTTTTTCCCCTCACTAGGGCATTTTTGTTCCTATTTTTGTTTTATTGTCTTTTTTTTTTTAACTTCATAAGGAGATTTTTTTTGAATTGCTCCAATTATGTGGACTCAAATATCTTGTTATGTTGTATATTAGACAATTTCGGGGCAATTTTTAATCATTTCATTTACACTAAATTAAAAACTTTTTATTTTGTCGGAAACATGACTGCCTATTTTTGTGACGAAATAAATTTATGACTGGAATGTAGATGATATATAATATTTGTAATCCAAATTTAGAAATAATTCACATTCTTATACAATATTCTTATTCAACATAAAAGATACACGTGCGAGGCACGTGCCCTGCACTAGTAATATAAAACTCTCGTAACATATAAAAACGCATATAAAAACAAAATATTCTATACGATAAAACTCTACTATTTCCACTGATAATATAAAACGCTTGTAATATATCAAAAACAAAATATACTGTAATATAAAACTCTGCCGTTTTACCCATGGCGCCCTAAAATTTCTGCCCCTTCTCTTTGCATTTTCCCAAATCCAACCATTCATCTCCCCTTCCAGTTCCTTCTCCATGCGGACCGAAACCCTAGCTACGCAAACAATCCAATTTCGAATCCCTTGTTTTTAACCTTCGTCAATGGCGTCTTTTTCCTCGGGCGACGCTGACGTATCGTCGAAGGAGCGTTCCTGCGAGAGCGGCGTAGATTCTCCGGAGGAACAACTCCGGAACTGGCCGGAACTGCCGCGGGAAGTGACGGCGTCGATCTTCTCTCGTCTGGTCGCTACGGAGATCATGAAGACCACTCAGTTTGTGGGCAAGTCTTGGTTCGATATCTGCAAAGATCCCCTGGTGTGGCGCAAAATCAACATGTATAACCTTGGCGAAGCAGGTTTGAACATGGAGTTTGACAGGATGTGCCGCGACGCCGTCTATTGAAGTCGTGGAAATCTGGTCGACATCAACATCGAATACTTCGGAAAGATGATCTCCTTAACTATATCACTAATAGGTATCTGTAATTTGACATCAGGTTTTTCTGTCTTTCTTTTTTTTTTTTTTTTTTTTTCTGTGTTTTAGCAATCTTTTCTGATCGATGTTGTTCTTGGAATTTCGTTTGCGTATTTGGAAATTTCAACTTGTAATTGTTCAATTGCAGAGTCGCAGGTTCTTTCTATATTTGAACTGTGTTTGTTCTTGGAAAACGTACGAAATTATGGGCAGTCAATTTGCTTGCTTTATTCAATTTGTTATTGATAGTTTTGCTTTGTAAATGGTCATTCTTTTCATATATGGTCTATGCTTGCATGAGCTCTAATCTAATTAGGTTTGAACAAGAATTCCTGGATTTTTGGTCGCTTTTTAGCATTTCTGTGTTCAAGATTTATAGCAACTTCTATTATGATAACTAGTGGATCCAAATAAAACGAATTGTTTAGATTGTTCTCGTTTATCATCGGCTGGCTTCATCATCGGCCATACATGATAACTTTTTTTTTTTTTTTTTTCATTTTAGTCAATCAAATCTTTGAAAATGTGGTTCCAAGTTAAACATAAACTCCTTTTCTCTTTGAATTTTTTAGTAAGTTTGGATATAAGGGTTCGCCAATAAGAGAGCCTTCCTTAAATTGGGAAACAATGGAATGCAGATTGTTATAAGATTTTCTACTCATAAGCTTCTAAGCATATGTGTTGAAGCTTCGAGTTTTTAATTCTAAATTTGGTAGGATAGAAAAGAGGGAGTGGAGGAGGGATAGTTGGATGGAGAAAGATAGAGTAGTTTGTTTGGTGAGATGGAAAAGGGGAGGGCGAGGAAAATAAGGTGGATAAAATTTGTAACTTGTGACACAAATGTTAAACTTTTAGCTGTTGGGTGGATTACTTGATTTTTGAGCGGAAAATTTAAACCTGTGACACAAATGTTAAACTTTTAACTTGTGACACAAATGTTAAACTTATGATCGTCAAATTATCTTTTTGTTCTTTTTATCAAAGTAAAGTAATATAAGTAGATGAATAAAATAGTAACTGTACAAACCTCACATTTTCTTCCCTTCCTATCTACCTAAACTAATATCTTTTCTGTTGTTCCATTTTTTTTAAATGTTTCCTCTCCTTCCTACCAAATGGAGCGATAATTCTTATAACAAACTCACGCATGCAAATTTTTTGTTACGTTGTCAATATTATTGCTAACTTTTAAAGTCTTGTTCCTTCAATATATATATATGCAGCTGTGGTCAAATAAAATGCCTTTGCCTTGCTTGTTGCCATTATGTTTCGGATGAGGGATTGAATGTAGCCATTGCAAAACTTCCATTGTTGGAGGAGCTTGATCTTTCACTCTGCTTTTTTTCAACTGAACCTCTAGAAGCTGTTGGGCGCTATTGTCCTCTCCTAAGATCGCTAAAGTTGAATTGCCAAGCTTGTGGACCTTGGCACATGCACCCTGATGAGGAGTTGGAGACTAATGAAGAGGCCTTTGCTATTGCTAAACAAATGCCCGGGTGATGCCATCTGCAGCTTCTTGGAAATCCCATGACTAACATGGGCTTGGAAGCTATTCTTGATGGATGCCTTCATCTTAAGTCACTTGACTTTCACCGGTGCCTCAATATTGATTTGAAGGGAAAACTGGGGAAAGGTGTACAGAACACATTAAATATTTGCGGCTTCCAAATGAGTCAACGGACTTCGAATTCTGCATTGGACCTGATAATTATACAGATAATTCACGGGATTATTGTTCTGACGATGGATCATTTGATGAGGTCTACGGTTCTTGGTATTCTGATGTTGGTGATTTCATCTTTGAGGAGTATCTTGAAGGCGATGACTATCCTGACTTCGACAGTGGTGATGATTCCTTTGACTATGATGATTTTACTGCGTCTGATAATTTCTGATGAATCTAAGACCATTTGAGTGGTTAAATCAAGAATCAAAACGTGAAGAGTTAAATAACCAGATGTACTTGTACCACAGTGTATGCAAATTGTTCGGAGAATCCATGTGTATTTAGAATACCAAATAGCTGCATCTATACAATTATTCTGCTTTTTGTATAGGAGCATTAGCGGATGCCGGGTAGCCCGATAAGCAAGAGGGGTAAATAGTGAACCTTTTTTTTTTATATCCTTTTATGCCTTTTATGCCTTCATTGTTCAAATCACAATTTAAATTTTTTTTGATACAGTATTTTTTTTTAATTTCAATGTTCATATTTATGAGCCAAACTGCATAGCTACCAAATGGCGAGTGAGGGAGAAAACTGACACAAAATTTCAATGTTTTAAGGAAACAAAAATGTAAAATTAATTAATTAACAAAAAAATACAGAAGTTCAGATTTTAAGAATAAATCAATGAACAATACCTGAATTCTCCTATTGAGTTAGTTTTTGATGAATTTTGTCTTATTAATTGTAATATCCAAATTTAATTAATCATAATTATTATGCAAAATTAGTAAATTAGTGTGCCTAATTAAAATTTAATCTCTAATTATTCATTTTGTGATATTTCTTGTTTATTTCATTTTATCAATTTTTTTTTGCTTTAATTTATTTTTAACAATTATTGAATTGTTTTAAAATAAATTTGTGGTATATTATTTTATTTTCAAAATCAGTTTTTTAAATAAAAAAGCAACAAATACCAGAATTTGAACAAGTCCTCAACACTTAAACACCTCTCGTGTATCTAAGACCTTAAGACTTTCCTCTAGAAACCATGTGTTGTACATGGTTTTGCTTTGAACCCACTTACAATTCTCTAAATTAGAGAAGTTTGAAATCTATTCGGATGTCCTATTGCCTTTAGAGAAGCACCCATTTTCCTTTCTCTCCCTATCGTCATGTCATCTCTCTCACACTCACTCTTATATTGCTTCATCAACTCAGAACAAAGAGCTTCTATTTTGGCCAAAACAGAGGCAAAAAAACTCATGTTTGGAGTCATCAAAGTTGTACCAAAACCTTCAATCTGAGGTTTGAAACATTTATAAAGATTTAAACTCGCATTATGATGTTCTCATTTTAGATTTTGTGTTCAAATTCGTGTTTATATATATATATCAATACATATATATATATATGTATATCTGAGTATTATTTCCATTTGAACAGATCTGTTTTGAATATATTTTGTCAAGAAGTTAAGCTTGCATGTAATGATCTAAGTTTAAATAATACGTTTTATCTAAGATCATAGGATGATTACAAACAAAAATCTAAGTTTTATACAAACTAAACATGGATTAAAGTTGTTTTCACATTTATTTTGTTCATCTTCAAAATAAATGTGAAAAATGCATAAACAATGATGAAACTGAGTTGCGTGTGTATAAGAATGACATTATGTGATTCATACATTGTTTATAGACCATTAGAATATGTTTTAGAAGCATTAGAATCAACTTGGAAAGGTTTGAACTCGATTTGAGTTTGAAAGCTCGAAACAAAGCGCCTTTGGTTGCGACGCCGCAGTGGACCATGGTCAGTAAAACGCAGTTGACTCCATCCCTGTGAAACACGAGGTCGATCGTGGGTAAAGTACCTTAGACGACTGCAATGTACTAGGGAGCTCAGTTTCAAGCCCTCCAAACCCCTTTTATTTCAAATTGAATTCTAAGTGTATTTTCACTTAATTTTATTGATTAAAAATCATTGTTGATTGTTTTAAAGTATGTTTAATTATTACGTAAATAAATGAAGAATTATCATTAGGGAAGGTAGGCTAAGAAACCATGAGATTGTACACTAATGTAATATGTCTATTTTTTGACATTAATGAATTGAGTCTACACCTAAGGTTGCTCGCTATCCCTTGGAGCTAACATTTAGCAAGACAGGGATTCGCAAGCTGAATGTGTTCTGTATTAGAGATTGAGGTAGGAATCTAACCCTCCTTCCTTAATAGCCATGATTTTAAATAGTTTTTTGGCCACGCCTCATGTTCTTCAAACTTTTTTAAGAATTGAACAGTACAAAAATATTTCCAAATGTTTTGGATATGTGCATATTGAGTAAATGATAATAAATGTATATTGAAATCTCACTATTAGTATACCAAGTTAAATAAAATAATTAATCAGTTTTCAAATACCAAATGGTTTAAGATCCCCGTCTGGTTGAGTTTTAAGTGCATGATACCACTTAGAGATCAGGATGTGCAAAGAGTGACCTCAGGGGCAGGTGCCGAAACCTAGTCCGAGTCATTACAGTGGTGATTATATTAGGCTTCACACATAGTAAGTATTAATGTAAGATTTGAGACAAATCACAAGGCATAAATGGTAAGAGAAGCCTTTTTTAATTATTCAATCATTTAATTATTATTTAATTGTTATTCCTTGAATTGTCTAGAATTATTCATGTTAATTTATAAATGATGTTTTGGAATTCAAGTCTTACTGAGCCTTTCACTCATGATTTCTACTGCTTTACTTTTCCCCCTGTAGGTGGTTTGCACTACGCAGCTGAGTAGACTGCTATTGTTCTATTCACGCAGTTCGTGAGTTGTTTAGTTATCTATTTTATTAAGGCACATAACAATGAGACTTTAATTATGCTATTTGATTATGTTTTGTTAGACTATGGTTTGGTTGTATTTCTTTATGTTTGTATTATGTGTGTACAGTTATGGGGTCCAATGGGACCTAGACATCATTTGACAGATTCTATGTTTTAAATTAGTTTTGAGGTTGATTTAGTGATTTCCTTTTCTTGTTTTAATATTAGTGTTATTCTATTTGAATTTAAATTGCCATATTCTTGAATTTATTAGAAGCGTTTTTAAAAATATAAAGAAAATTTTTGGCGTTTATAATTAATCTTAATTATTTAATTTAATTAAACTACCACATCACCACTCCGGTTTGGGTGCGTGACAGAAATTGGTATCGGATCCCTTGGTTTTTAAACCTTGGGAATAACCATTGACGGTCTAGTTTTTCTTTTCAGAATTGAGAGAACGGCACCAAGACGTCGTCTCATTGCTACTGCTGACTTAGACCTTATTCATAACCAGGATGTGATGAATGCCATGTTTACTGCATTTAGATAGATGACGGTGAGGGTGCAGCGCAAAGATCTTGCGGCGAGTCGGTGATTGGAGTATTTCTAGGGGTTTTGTCATGCAGCGATTCCAACCTTTGATGGGAATGGAGAACCTCAAGTTGCTGAGTACTGGTTTGACTCAATGGTGAAGCATTTGGACACTTTAGGAATGCCTGTTGAGTTTCTAGTCGAGTGTGTGGCATACAAGCTAGAAGGTAGTGCCAATGCTTAGTGGAAATAGGCAAAGCATATTGAGATCAACATGAACATCGATTTGGTTGGTTTTGAGAAGCTTTCTATGATCATTATTTTTCTTAAGGGTACAGGGATCAAAGGATCATCAAGTGATGAGGGCATCGGTAGCACAAGCAAGAGCATAAGGGATGAGACATATTTAGATCCAATTCAAGTTCCCATTGGTCCAGTTACGAGAGCTCGTGTGAAGAAATTCAAAGAAATGCTTATTGGGCTGATTCAAGCATCTTGGGCTCAAGCTATCGCATGGAGGTCCATTGAGGGAATTGCATGTCACATCCAGACCAACAAATGCATGATTCAAGTTCTAGAAGGGACCGAATAATCCTATGGCTATAAATAATTTCGCTACTTTCCATTTCAGTTACTTTCCCAATTTGAGGAGACAAGTGGCGAGAAGAATTAGCTAATTGCCTAATTATTGTCTAGTTTCCTTTTCTTTTACAAAACATGCGTTTACTTTTATATTATTGTAAGGCTTTTAAGCCATTTAGGAAACTTACTTTATTTGCTTTAGATTGAGCATCTTTTTGGCTAGTAATTGATTTGCCCGAAATTCCATAGGCAATTAGGAGCTCAAAATTCGCAAAGGGGAACCACTATATATTGTAACGAATTTCATTCAATGGTAACTTGGTTTTTTTTACACACAATTTGAGGTTTAATTTTCTTCGGTTCCTAAACTTATTGGAAGATTCTGTGGCGTTTATCGACTTATCAATCAGTCCGTCCATAACTGATTGTGGCGTCCTCACATACCAAGGTTCGTGCTTCTTGTTAGGCATCGGGTCGCGGTTTCATTCCAAATTTGATTAGGCGTTTCGATCTTGGAGGCCAATTCTTGTTAGGGTCGCGTCAGTTCTTGGCGTGGTTCGTATCATTTTGGTATCAGAGCAGGGGTTCTAATCAGGTTTTGCTTATCTATTTCCTTAGTTTTCGTTTGTTTCAATTATTCATGAGTCTTGATTTCCATTATCAAAGTCGGGTTTTATTTTTTTAAAAAAAAAAAGAGAAAAGAAAGAAAACAAAAACAAGGGAAAGAAGAGACAAGAGGATCCGAAAAAAAAAAGAAAAAAAAAGAAAAAAAAGAGTCTGGAGACACTTCTTAAAATTTTTTGTTTGATTCTTGTTATTCATAGTTTAAGGAGCCCAAAATTGAATTCCCTACAAAGATCAAAATTTTTGCTCAAAATTTCGTTCCTTTTCTGCTCAAATTTTCGAAAGCCCAAATTATCATTACTTGTTATACTCTTAGCTTCCTTGGTAATCTATTTGTAAATTGTCAAGGAAATTTTGATATTGATTTGATTAGTCTATAGGAACTGAATGAGAATTTACGAGTGAAAAAAGGCACGAGAGGCGAGAGTATTAGAGTGGATAAAAGCCGAATAGTATTGAGCGCAAACACGAGTGAAATTGAGTGAACCATTTCAAGAGTGAAACACGTAAGGGAGTGTGGTAAGGTCCTTTGCATTGTTTCTTACTTTGTTTTGCAGAAAAAAAAATGTCAAACAACAGCAAGAATACTATTGAGGGTACCTCTAGTGCAACAGATCAAAAAATCCTCATGGAAGCGACGATAGGGGAGATGAGACGATTGTTGAGGGGAGAGTTAGAACAACTTCATGAGAGGATAGACCGGATAGAAAATGCACATGTGGAACAGCCACAACATGTTCCTCATGCGCGTAGGTGGGAAAGGGTTTTGGTTAGAGGAGAGGTTAATGACTACTACGGGATTGATGGGGAAGAGTTTGATGAAGGAGAAGATTCAGCAGGTAGTCACCGAAGATTTGGACGGGATAGAGGAGTTAGGAACCGGGAAAATGATAGTTTGAGAGGCATAAAATTGAAGACACCATCATTTCAAGGCAAATCCGATCCTAAAGCGTACCTAGAATGGGAGAAGAAAATGGAGTTTGTCTTTGATTGCCACAACTATTCCGAGGCGAAGAAGGTAAAACTGACTGTAATTGAATTTTCTGATTATGCTATTACCTGGTGGGATCAACTTGTCATAAATAGGAGACGAAATAGAGAGCGACCTATTGAGTCATGGGGAGAGATGAAGACCGTGATGAGGAAGCGATTTGTACCAGCTTACTACTATCGGGAATTGTACAATAAACTACAAAATCTTAAGCAGGGCAACCGGAGTGTGGAGGAGTACTATAAGGAGATGGAGGTTATGATGATTCAAGCAAATATAGAGGAGGATTGGGAGGCTACAATGGCAAGGTTTTTGGCGGGCTTGAATCAAGAAATTCACAATGCCGTTGAGTTACAACATTATGTGGAGTTGGAGGACATGGTGCACATGGCTGTCAAAATTGAGAATCAACTTAAGAGGAGGGGTAGTAATACACGCCCAAGCCAAAACCCAAGTACGTCTGCTTGGAAAGTGAACCAATGGAGGAAGGATGAGAAGCAACCCAACACCAAGCCAAAGATCGAGCAAAAACAAGAGGTGGCTAGCCATGGAAATCAAGGTAAATCCGATTCTTCCACTACTTGGAATCGT
>CAMOHE010048976.1:0-11458 GCA_946598075.1 Artocarpus hirsutus | reverse complement strand
AAGAAAGAACCTTTCCTTTGGGTCTACTACAACAACAATGTATGGATCACGAATATTGATTATTATTTTATTTAGTCATTGTTCTCTTTTTTTCCTTGAATACTAATACTATCTAGTATTTTTACCCGATCCTCAGTTTCTAGTCCGAAGCTAATAATAAAGAAAACCTTTCTATTCTTATATTACAAGTACTACTACAGGTACTGCAAGAATTTTAATGATAGAGGAATTTGAGGAATTATGTATTGAATGGTACAAATTCTACATGTACAAGCAACAAAAAAAGAAATTCTCTAACACTTCATTTTGCTACTGATTGTGAAATTTCGTTGCTGTGTCAGAAGAAAGATAGCTGTACTGATTCGGTATACTCTAAAGAAACCCTTGGTACATTATTGACGATCTCACAAGGATTCAATTTCAGTCAATTTCCATTTACTGATTTCATCTTTTACGAAGTCGACCCCCTTTAACTATACAAGAATATGCAGAGCTTAACATGTCTGGAAGCACAGGAGAACGTTCTTTTGCTGATATTATTACCAGTATTCGCTACTGGGTCATTCATAGCATTACTATACCTTCCCAATTCATTGCGGGTTGGTTATTTGTCAGCACGGGTTTAGCTTACGATGTATTTGGAAGCCCCCATCCAAACGAGTATTTTACAGAGAGCCGGCAAGGAATTCCATTAATAACTGGCCATTTTGATCCTTTGGAACAACTCGATGAATTTAGTAGATCTTTTTAAGAGGTCCCAATGACTATAGATAGAACCTATCCAATTTTTACAGTGTGATGGTTAGCTGTTCACGAACTAGCTGTACCCACCGTTTCTTTTTTGGGGTCAATATCAGCAATGCAGTTCATCCAACGATAAACTTAATCCGAATCATAGAGCTACGACACAATCAAACCTAAACGAACAAAATGTTGAATTAAATCGTACTAGTCTCTACTAGGGGTTATTACTCATTTTTGTACTTGCTGTTTTATTTTCCAATTATTTCTTCAATTAACAAAAGAAAAGATAAGACTATTAAATAATAGTAGGAATTCTCTTATCCCATTCGGAAGGATATCATCTCATAATTATCTATGGCTGTTTATGTCTCTAGCATGACCACCTGATGAAATGTGGAGGAAAGTAGGACAAATGGCCGATACTACTAGAAGGATTCCCCTTTGGATAATAGGTACTGTAACTGGTATTCTTGTGATCGGTTTAATCGGTATTTTCTTTTATGGTTCATATTCTGGATTAGGTTCATCCCTTTAGTAATCGAGTGAACTGGATTGTAGACATGCCATGAAAGTATAAGAACTCAATGGAATCCCCCTCAAAGAAGACAAAGAAAGAGGGGGTAGGTCCCGTTGAGCTCTTAATAATATATATAAACTTATATTTTTATAAGTTTATTGAAGAAGTTCTATTTGTTCAATAAATTTTCCTATATTTTTTGTTTGTCCACCATTACTACTTTATTTATGTAATAAATCCAAAAAAAGTTATGATAAACCTCGAAATGGGCCCGAACCATACATGAAGGGGAAATTGGGCAGATTTAGCAATTTACAAAGAAAACAAATATAGGTTCCTAGAAATATATATTGTTAAGAGTTTTTCGGTGTGAAAACAAAAAAAAAGTTTGTGACGCTGAAATGGGTCTCCTGATATATCAGATAAAATGGAAATACCCTTTATCTCATACTACTCTTTCGATACATAATGGAATGGAACAATTTTGAAAAAAAAATTCTCGTATCGAATTCGAAGTGCCATGCTATTATTACTTAATATTCATATTTCATATATCGCGAAGGCATAGTCTTCTTTTTTCTCTCAAATCAAATAAAAAAAAAACTCATTGGCGCCAAGCGTGAGGGAATGCTAGACGTTTGGTAATTGCTCCTCCGACCAGAATAAAAGATCCCATTGAAGCGGCTAATCCCATGCATACTGTTTGTATGTCTGGTTGCACAAATTGCATAGTATCATAAATACCTAATCCAGGTATTACCCATCCGCCGGGAGAGTTTATAAACAAAGAGATATCCTTAGTATCATTCTCTATACTAAGAAATATCATAAGACCAATAAGTTGATTCGAGATATCGCTATCAACCCCTTGGCCTAAAAAAAGTAAAATTTCTCGATAAAGTCAGTTGATTGGGATAAAATTGTATCCTTTCGGAACCGTACATGCATCTTTTGATGCATACAGTTCAACACAAATCGTGAAAAAAACAAGAATCAATGTGTAGATTCTTGTTTTTTTTTTTTTTTTTGTCATAGCAAGCTCTGTCTAACTTGTAACAAAGGGGCTTTTTCTTTCCTTTAAAAAAAGATGAGTTTTGGCCTCTTTCTATTTATATAGAAATAGAATTTCTATATATCAATGGAATAAAAAAAAGTTTCACTGAACTTATCAGAGTAACTTCTCATTGATGTATTGTTTCATCGAAATCCAATCCAAATCTCGATGCAATTTTCTTGTTCCTGAATGCTCTTCTTGAATTCTTTTAGGTTTATGCTCTACTCTGAGTAAAGATCAGACCGATTTTTATTTGCATATATAGAACAAATGCTCCAATACTACGTCTTTTTGCTACGACTTCTTTATTTTTCAATTAATTTCATATCTCCCACCAAATATTAAATATTCAATGCATTCATCATATTATTCGATTTATTAACAGTTTTCGATCACTTCTATTTATATTATATTAGATATTATAAATCGAATATTATATAAATAAATTATAAATAGAATATGCTATAAGTCGAAATCATAGATATATTACCTATTGGTTTTTTTTCTAAATGGAGCCTGGATACTTCATTTTATTGTTTGAACTAAGCCAACCATAAATTATTCTAATTGCTAATATTAATCTGTATACCCCCCTAAAAAATAGATTTAATTGTGCTTCATTGCATTTCACGCTCCAAATTTTGGATAATTTAATCAATCTTTGTTGGGCGAAAAAGAGGATATCTCAATCGGGAAAGAGAACGGGGAAATACCATATGACCCAATATATCTGACAAGTCGCACTATATGTCAACCCACGATGGATCTTCGTCTATAGGACTTCGAAAAGGTACTTTTGGAACACCAATAGGCATTAAATGAAAGAAAGATTAAGTACTATATCTCACTTTGATGTGAAAGCGTAAAAATAGGTTTATTGTCTTAATAATATCTTATCTTTTATCATATTTTATCCATAGATTGAATAAGTTCATAAAAAAGGAAGACAGAATCAATAAAGGAAAATTCTTACAAATGGATCCTTTGGATGATGAACAAATATAGATGCAGTTACTCATATAAAATGCTATCAACGCCCTACCATTGCGTATTGGTACTTATCGGGTGTAGAATAAATCTGCTTCTTTTTGTTCCTACGTTCCATTATTATTGAAAGACTTTCTTACTAAAAGAATAGAACAAATATTAATCCTTTCCCCAAGATAATCCACTAAAAAAGTAAGAGCAATCGTATATTTTACAATGCAATAAAGTTACATAGCGTATATTTTTTATTGATAAAGGGGTATTTCCATGGGTTTGCCTTGGTATCGTGTTCATACGGTCGTATTGAATGATCCCGGCCATTTGATTTCTGTCCATATAATGCATACAGCTCTGGTTGCTGGTTGGGCTGGTTCGATGGCTCTATAATTCATACGGTCATATTGAATTAGCTGTTTTTGATCCCTCTGACCCTGTTCTTGATCCAATGTGGAGACAGGGTATGTTCGTTATACCCTTCATGACTCGTTTAGGAATAACCACTTCATGGGGGGGTTGGAGTATTACCGTGGGGACTATAACGAATCCGGGTATTTGGAGTTACAAAGGTGTGGCTGGTGCACATATTGTGTTTTCTGGCTTGTGCTTTTTGGCAGCTATCTGGCATTGGGTGTATTGGGATCTAGAAATATTAAGTGATGAACATACAGGAAAACCCTCTTTGGATTTGCCCAAGATCTTTGGAATTCATTTATTTCTCTCAAGAGTGGCGTGCTTTGGTTTTGGCGCATTTCGTGTAACAGGATTGTATGGTCCTGGAATATGGGTATCCGATCCTTATGGACTAACGGGAAGGGTACAAGCTGTAAATCCAGCATGGGGTGTGGAAGGTTTTGATCCTTTTGTTTCGGGAGGAATAGCCTCTCATCATATTGCAGCATGAACCTTGGGCATATTGGCGGGTCTATTCCATCTTAGTGTCTGTCCGCCTCAACGTCTATACAAAGGATTACATATGGGAAATATTGAAACCGTTCTTTCCAGTAGTATCGCTGCGGTCTTTTTTGCAGCTTTTGTAGTTGCTGGAACTATGTGGTATGGCTCGGCAACTACCCCGATTGAATTATTTGGTCCCACTCGGTATCAATGGGATCAAGGATACTTCCAACAAGAAATATATCGAAGAGTTAGTGTTGGACTAGCCGAAAATCAAAGTTTATCTGAAGCTTGGTCTAAAATTCCTGAAAAATTAGCCTTTTATGATTACATCGACAATAATTTGGCAAAAGGGGGATTATTCAGAGCGGGCTCAATGGACAACGAGGATGGAATAGCTGTTGGTTGGTTAGGACACCCAATCTTTAGAGATAAAGAAGGGCGTGAACTTTATGTATGTCGTATGCCTACTTTTTTTGAAACATTTCCGGTTGTTTTGGTAGACAGAGACGGAATTGTTAAAGCCGATGTTCCTTTTAGAAGGGCAGAATCAAAATATAGTGTCGAACAAGTAGGTGTAACTGTTGAGTTCTATGGCGGTGAACTCAATGGAGTCAGTTATAGTGATCCAGCTACTGTGAAAAAATATGCTAGACGTGCTCAATTGGGTGAAATTTTTGAATTAGATCGTGCGACTTTGAAATCCAATGGTGTTTTTTGTAGCAGTCTGAGGGGTTGGTTTACTTTTGGACATGCTTCGTTTGCTCTGCTCTTCTTCTTCGGACACATTTGGCATGGTGCTAGAACCTTGTTCAGGGATGTTTTTGCTGGTATTGACCCGGATTTGGATGGTCAAGTGGAATTTGGAGCATTCCAAAAACTTGGAGATCCAACTACAAGAAGACAAGTAGTCTTATACAATATTGTTTTGTTATTTTTTGTCTTTAGTTTTGTGATTTGATATAGGCTACCGGATAAATCTTGATTTGAATCCCTGTCTTTTCTTTGACTCTTGCCTTGTTCTTTGTTTTCTTTATCTGGAAGACAATCTTAAATGAACAGGTATGGAAGCTATAATTGTAAACCACGATCGAATCTATGGAAGCATTGGTTTATACATTCCTCTTAGTCTCAACTCTAGGAATAATTTTTTTTGCTATCTTTTTTTGAGAACCGCCCAAAGTTCCAACTAAAAAGATGAAATGATTTTTCATTATCTCAATTGAAAGTAATGAGCCTCCCAATATTCAATATTGGGAGGCTCATTACTTCAACTAGTCTCCGTGTTCCTCAAATGGATCTCTTAGTTGTTGAGAGGGTTGCCTAAAAGCAGTATATAAGGTGTACCTAGTAAAACTTACAAGTAAACCAGATATAAAGATGGCAACGAGTGTTGTTGTTTCCATTATTATATAGTTTGAAGACCACAATGGATCTATGCTAAGATCATTTATTTACAACAGAATGGTATACAAAGTCAACAGATCTCAATGAATATAAAATAGGATTTATGGCTATGCAAACCGTTGAGGGTAGTTCTAGATCTGGTTCAAGACAAACTAGTGTAGGGAATTTATTGAAACCCTTGAATTCAGAATATGGTAAAGTAGCTCCTGGGTGGGGAACTACTCCTTTGATGGGTATCGCCATGGCTCTATTTGCGATAATCCTATCTATTATTTTGGAGATTTATAATTCTTCTATTTTACTGGACGGAATTTCAATGAATTAGATTCACAATAACTATTACCTAGCTTTTCAATACAAAGTGAAGCATTTAGGTCTCTGATTTTTATCTTATTCTATTTTGGTAGTTCAACTGTGAAATTTCTTTGTTTCTGTATTTCCAGAATATGAGTGTACGACTTGTTATATTATAATTGATCCTATAAGATAGGATAGAGAATAGGTCTGTTATCTTGCTAGAGATGGTTTTACTTCGTGGGATATTCTTATTGTATGCTAGTATCTGAAGCACACGGAATATGTAAAATATATTACTTACATAGTAGTAGAACTATGATTCATACTTAATATTCAGACCTCGTGGCCGGACTTTCTTAATATCCATTAGGCAGATACTATGGATAAATCCAAGAAAACAAATATTATAGGAAATTGGCTTATCATACTTGTTCCAATTAATCAAATCTAGCTCTTGCTCTTGCTAGATTTCCAAATGAAATTAACTGTGTACTGAAAAAAAGTAAAATACGGATTTATTTTATTTCTTGAACTATATTGCATATATGAAGACAAAGAGATACACGCCTATATTGTTTTACATTTCATTATGATATACGATACTAATTCAATGACATATCAATATCTAAAAATGATGCAAAAATCTTCTTAGTTTATTTTTAAATTTTAGGTATAATTTTTTTATCTTTTGTGAATGCAGACAATTATCTTTTTGTTTATCTATTCGAATCCAATTTTTAAATTGAGAATTATTAACAAAATTAAGATTATTGTGTATGCCAAATTAAAAAAAAATGAATAGTATTATTATTATTGATCAATAAAAATATCTAGCAAAGCAATAAAGGCTGGTGGGGGGTAAGATTTCATTTTATGGTAAAAAAGTCAATCATCTCGGTTATTTCACATGAAGAAAAAGAAGAAAACAGGGGTTCTGTTGCATTTCAAATACTAAGCCTCACTAATAGGATACGAAAACCTTCTTCACATTTGGAATTGCACAGAAAAGACTATTTATCTCAGAGAGGCCTCCGTAAAATTTTGGGAAAACGCCAAAGGATGCTGTCTTATTTGTCAAAGAACAATAGAATACGTTATAAAGAATTAATTAATTAGTTAGATATTCGGGAATCAAAAACGCGTTAATTTGAATTTGAAGAGGCGTTTTGAATTATTTAATTATTTGATTTATTAGATCTTGACTTTTTTATTTTAATGAACTTATTTTCGCTTTTTAGTAATTCATGAAAGAATGAATCGAGGAAAAAGAAAAACCTATGACTATAGTAGTTCCAAGAAAAGATCTTATGATCGTAAATATGGGTCCCCACCACCCATCAATGCATGGTGTTCTTCGACTCATCGTTACTCTCGATGGTGAAGATGTTATTGACTGTGAACCAATATTAGGCTATTTACACCGAGGAATGGAAAAAATTGCAGAAAACCAAACAATTATACAATATTTGCCTTATGTAACGCGTTGGGATTATTTAGCTATTATGTTCACAGAAGCAATAACCGTAAATGGACCGGAGTTGTTGGGAAATATCCAAGTGCCTAAAAGAGCCAGCTATATCAGAGCAATTATGTTGGAGTTGAGTCGTATAGCTTCTCATTTGTTATGGCTTGGTCCTTTTCTGGTAGATATTGGGGCGCAGACTCCTTTCTTCTATATTTTCAGAGAAAGAGAATTAGTATATGATCTATTTGAAGCTGCCACCGGTATGAGAATGATGCATAATTATTTTCGTATCAGAGGAGTAGCGGCTGATTTACCTCACGGCTGGATAGATAAATGTTTAGATTTTTGCAATTATTTTTTAATAGGAGTTACTGAATATCAAAAACTTATTACCTGAAATCCTATTTTTTTAGAATGAGTTGAGGGAGTAGGCATTATTGGTAGAGAGGAAGTAATAAATTGGAGTTTATCAGGACCAATGCTACGAGCTTCTGGAATACAATGGGATCTTCGTAAAGTTGATCATTATGAATGTTATGACGAATTTGATTGGGAAGTGCAGTGGCAAAAAGAAGGAGATTCATTAGCTTGTTATCTAGTCCGAATTGGTGAAATGACAGAATCCATAAAAATTATTCAACAGGCTCTAGAAGGAATTCTGGGGGGGCCATATGAGAATTTAGAAATTCGATACTTTGATAGAGAAAGGAATCCAAAATGGAATGATTTTGACTATCAATTTATTAGTAAAAAAACCCTCTCCTACATTTGAATTGCCAAAACAAGAACTCTATGTGAGAGTTGAAGCCCCAAAGGGTGAATTGGGAATTTTTTTGATAGGGCATCAGAGTGGTTTTCCTTGGAGATGGAAAATTCGCCCGTCGAGTTTTATCAATTTGCAAATTCTTCCTCAGTTAGTTAAAAGAATGAAATTGGCTGATATTATGACAATACTAGGTAGCATAGATATCATTATGGGAGAAGTTGATTGTTAAAATGATAATTGATACAACAGAAGTACAAGATATTAATTCTTTTTCTAGATTCGAATTTTTAAAAGAGACCTATGGAATTATATGGACCCTTATTCCTATTTTTACTCCTGTATTGGGAATCACAATAGGTGTACTAGTAATTGTATGGTTAGAAAGAGAAATATCCGCAGGGATACAACAACGTATTGGACCTGAATACGTCGGACCTTTGGGAGTTCTTCAAGCTTTAGCAGATGGAACAAAGCTACTTTTCAAAGAAAATCTTTTTCCATCTAGAGGAGAAACTCGTTTATTCAGTATCGGACCATCCATTGTGGTCATATCCATTTTAGTAAGTTATTCAGTAGTTCCTTTTGGTTCTCACCTTGTTTTAGTTGATCTCAATCTCAGTGTTTTTTTATGGATTGCCATCTCAAGTATTGCTCCCATTGGCCTTCTTATGTCAGGATACGGTTCAAATAATAAATATTCTTTTTTAGGCGGTCTACGAGCTGCTGCTCAATCGATTAGTTATGAAATACCATTAACTTTATGTGTGTTATCAATATCTCTACGTGTGATTCGTTAAGACAGAAATTGTTCTCTATTCCTTCCTCTCTATTTCTTCCTTTCTAGGAAAAAGGTAGAATGAATTGAGTAAATATCTTCATTTTTTATTCATTATTCAGATGGATGAACTAAATCAGATAGTTATATGAGTGAAAGAAAACAGCTTTTATAATATATAAATTGGCAGTAAAAAAATTGAGTCTCATTTTCTATGTATAAGAGTTAAAGTAAAGAGTTGAGCGGAAATAAACATAAGCATAAGAAAGCGTTTGCCCCAAGATTAGGTGATTCATCATCCTGACTTGAAGCGGGTTCAAAAGATCAACCATATTGAGTTTTCACTATCGTTTGTATGTATTCTCATACATGTATTACCTTAACGGATGATTGAACAAAAACGAGTGGATGGTTAGAAACACCAAGATACACAACGGATTAGTAATGGAGATTATGTAAAAGAATATTTCTGCATAATATACAAAGAATATTAATTGGGGCTTTACGTTGGTAGAAATGATCAGGCAGTACTCCCGACGATTCCGATCTAGAGTATGCTCCTATTCGTCGATTAAATAAATGACTATTGGAAACGAAATAATCCTTTACTTTTTTTTTGTAAGTTCCCCCTTTTTTTACAGAAAGAGAAAGAAGAATAGAAACGAAAAAAAAAAAAAGGATCTTTTTTATTCTTTACTGTATACTTTTATCCTTTCCTTTCTATATCCAAATTTATATAAAGAGAATTTATCAGAATTTATGAATTAATGTATATATAATTCTTTTTCGTAAGTGAAAAGGACGAGTTTTTTTTATATTTTTACAAATTACAAAGAGTATTTGATTGAAGAATTAAGTTATTACTTAACAAAGAAAAATTGAAATGATTATTGAAATTTTGAAATTAAAGGATGAGATCAATTCAGAAGTACTTTATTTTTATCTTTTTAATAATTATATAATTATTAAAGCAGAACAGACAGAATTAAATTGGTCTAATTCGGGATCGTATGATAAATTTTTACCTTATCTATCTTATAAATATATCAAGATAAAATAATATTGACCCGATCCTTAGATTTATTTAAGGTCCTCAAGGAGCTGTATGCGGTGAAAATCTCATGTACGGTTCTGGAATAGCGATGGTAACAGTGATGGTATCGCTGACTATGATTTTCTAATAGTTCAAGTACAGTTGATATAGTTGAGGCACAATCAAAATATGGTTTTTGGGGATGGAATTTGTGGCGTCAACCTATAGGGTTTATTATTTTTCTAATTTCTTCCCTAGCAGAATGTGAAAGATTACCCTTTGATTTACCAGAAGCAGAAGAAGAATTAGTAGCAGGGTATCAAACCGAATACTCAGGTATCAAATTTGGTTTATTTTACGTTGCTTCCTATCTAAACCTATTAGTTTCTTCATTGTTTGTAACAGTTCTTTACTTGGGTGGTTGGAATATCTCTATTCCGTACATATTTGTTTTTGATTTTTTTGAAATAAATAAAACATATGATGTTTTTGAACCGACAATTGGTATGTTTATTACATTAGCTAAAACTTATTTGTTCTTGTTCATTCCTATCACAACAAGATGGACTTTACCTAGGCTAAGAATGGACCAGCTATTGAATCTTGGATGGAAATTTCTTTTACCTATTTCTCTCGGCAATCTATTATTAACAACTTCGTCCCAACTCTTTTCACTGTAAAAGAACATGATATCCTATATTCTCAACTTGGATGAAATAAGAGAAATAAACAAACATAAAATTATTCATATATATTCATGATATGTTCCCTATGATAACCGGGTTCATGAATTATGGTCAACAAACAATACGAGCTGCAAGGTACATAGGTCAAAGTTTCATGATTACCTTGTCCCACGTAAATCGTTTACCCATAACTATTCAATATCCTTATGAAAAGGTAATTGCTGCGGAGCATTTCCGCGGTCGAATCCATTTTGAATTTGATAAATGTATTGCTTGTGAAGTATGTGTTCGTGTATGTCCTATAGATCTGCCCATCGTTGATTGGAAATTGGAAACTGATATTCGCAAGAAACGATTACTTAATTACAGTATTGATTTCGAAATCTGTATATTTTGTGGTAACTGTGTTGAGTATTGTCCAACAAATTGTTTATCAATGACTGAAGAATATGAGCTTTCTACTTATGATCGTCACGAATTGAATTATAATCAAATTGCCCTGGGTCGTTTACCAATGTCAGTAATTGACAATTATACAATTCAAACAATTTTGAATTCTCCTCAAAAAAAAAATAAGTAAATCCTTGATTAAAAAAAAAATTTGAATCACTAAGGTTCATTAAAGAAATGAGTTTTTTAATTTTGTTTGGTCTGAATAACTACAAATCTCAACTGTTGATTGGTTGCTAAGAAGTACATCTTAATTTGGATTCAAAGAATTGAAAATTCATTAATTAATATATTTGATTTGACATTATTTCGAAATGTATAGTTTCAGATTCTAACTACTCTATTCAGATAAAAATAAAATTAGTCCAATAACAGTACCCCAC
>CAMOHE010048975.1:0-19379 GCA_946598075.1 Artocarpus hirsutus | reverse complement strand
TTTCCTGGGCAAACCATATGTAATTCACTACCGTAGTGGCCCAGTTGGGTTTCGGGACCTGCCCCTAAGGTCGTATACTATACGACCCGATCTCTGATATGGCGTCATGCCCCAAATATATATATATATATATTTTCATGATTATTAAAATCTCTTTTTACCAAATATGATCATTTACATTCATTATGAGGTTTATTATAAAAATCACCTCAATTCTACCATTTATGAAATCAGTAAAAAAAGATCCTTTTTCAACCAATCATTGAAAACATTTTTGTTAAAAATATCTTTGCGGTCAAAACATTTAAATCTGGCTACCAAAGAAGGGGTAGAAGTCCTACCTCAATACTCGTGCCAGTGTCCCACACCGTAATCCCGGTCCGTTATACGTTAGCTTTGCGGATTCAGGCATAACCTTGAATACAAATTAGGTCTATTAGTATCTAACCCAAGATATCCTAGGTTATTAAATCATCTCATGGTGTCCTAGTGTGCCATTTAGGTTTATGAAATCATTTTATATAGTCAAAATTTCAATCAGGGTTCAAAATAGTGAAAACGGGTGAAAAATCATAAAATTTCACCATGTCCGATTGGCCTGCCGGTCGCCCTGGTTCGGCTGGCCAAACTGCTGTCGGAGGTCCAAGTCCGATCGGCCAAACTTTCCTAGGTTTGGCCTGCCGGTCGGATGAATCTGGCCTACCGAACATATGAATCTGGCCTGCCGAACATGAAGTTCGGCCTACCGATCTAAAAAAATTCTAGAATTTTCTAGGCATGGGTCTAGGCCTCCCTGAGCCCAAATCTTCAATTTCAACCTTTTTTTTAATTCTCAGGCATGGGTAATACTCATAATTGATAGAAAAACATTGTAGATTACTTTTTAATGCATTAAAACAAGTTTTAAACAAGATTTTCAAAAAAATCCAAAAATGAGAAAAATTTGAGAAAAATGAAAATCTTGTTTCAAATTCGTTTTTGTTGAAACAAAGTTTATATTTTAGCTAATCTAAGTTCATCTAACCTAGATTGAAGGTTTGCTAAGCTTAAAAAAGCTTAGATTTCAAAATGCAAGAAAAATTAAAAAATTGAAAAAGTTTAGAAAATTTAAAACTAAACTTGAATCGAAGCTTTAATTCGAGTTTGTGGTTGCTCAATCGCTTTCCCGAGCTTTCAATCCACAATCCCAAAGCTTGAAATCGAATTTTGTTTCAAAAATTTTGAGAGAGGAAGAGAGAGAGAATGAAACCGAAAGAGAGAAAATGAGGAAG
The DNA here is from genome assembly GCA_946598075.1 of Artocarpus hirsutus. NCBI lineage: Eukaryota > Viridiplantae > Streptophyta > Magnoliopsida > Rosales > Moraceae > Artocarpus > Artocarpus hirsutus. The sequence goes on along the minus strand of CAMOHE010048975.1, from coordinate 18,108 downwards.
AGAGAGAAGAGATATAAATAGAGGGAGCGAGAGAAAATTAGTTGCACAAAACCGTGTGCAACAACACACTATTTTCAAATAAAAGCTACTTGGTATTTAACAAATCATTTTATTAAAATTTAAAATAACAATTAAAATTAATCAAGAGTAATTTAAAATTATTAAAATAATCAAAAGTATTATAAGTTTAGAAGTTTCACAAAATAATCAAGTTAGGTTTAAAATACTCGTTATGGCACACTAATCTATCATTTTACATTCTAATGACATTTAATAAATTTCGAGGTGTTACAACTCTTCACCCCTAAAAGAAATTTCGTCCTCAAAATTTACAAATCGATTCAAAAACAAAACAAATGCGGATACAACTCCTACATATTCGACTCTAATTCCCAAGTGGCTTCATCAATCCCGTGATGCTGCCACACGACCTTAACTAAAGGGATCTCACGACGATGTAAACTGATCACTTTACAATCGATGATCTGGATTGGCACTTCTTCATATGTCGTGTCTTCCTGAATCTGTACGTCCTGGAACGAAACAATTTTATCCTGCTCAGGTGGACATTTTTGAAGCATCAACACATGAAATACGTCGTGAACATGCAAAAGTTTTGAAGGAAGGTTGAGTCGATAACCAACCACACCTATGCGTTGAGTAATCTCAAACGGTCCAATATATCTTGGCGCGAGTTTTCCTTTTACTTCGAATCACAAAATGCCTTTGCGAGGTGATACCTTCAAAAGAACAAAGTCTCCAACCTCGAATTCCAAGGGTTGACGTCTTCTATCCGCGTAAATCTTTTGTCGACTCTGAGCTGCTTTTAGTTTGTCTTGAATCACGACGATCTTCTTGTTGCTATCGTGGATCTCATCCGGCCCAAGAGTAACTCTATCTTTCGGTTTGGCCCAACACACTGGCGATCGACACGGTCGTCCATATAATGCTTTGAATGGTGCCATTCCAATACTCGATTGATAGCTGTTGTTGTATGCGAACTTCACCAGATGCAAATACTTCTTCTAGTTTCCGCCAAAATCTAATGCGCACGCACGCAACATGTCTTCGAGGATCTGGATAACCCGCTCAGATTGCCCATCAGTCTGAGGATGAAATGCCTTGCTGAAGTTCAAATCTGTGCCCATAGCCTCCTGGAAGCTCCTCCAGTACTTGGCATTAAACCTGGGCTCTCTATCTGATGTGATGGACAAAGGAACTCCATGCAATCTTACTATGTTCTGCATATACAATTCTCTAAGAATCCTCCTCAAACACATCGATCTAAATGGGATGAACTAAGCTGACTTCTTAACCTGTCGACCACGACCCAAATCGCATTGTGCCGCTGCTCTGTCCTTGGCAATCTGGTAAGGAAATCTATCGTCACGTGCTCCCATTTCCACCCTGGAATAGGAAGTGGCTGAAGCTGACCTGCTGGCTTCCAACGTCCTTCTTCATGCCTCTCCACCAATAGTGCCTCTTCAAGTCACGATACATCTTCGTGCTCCCTGGATGAATGGCGAATTGAGACTTATAAGCTTCGTCCATTACGGCCTTCATCACTTCTACAATAGCTGAAACTGCTAGATGCTCCCAAAAGTACAACGATCGATTCGCATGCATCCTCCATTCTTCAAACTTCTTTCCGTTCTGAATTCGCGTCCAGATTCCCTGAAGATACCGGTCCTCCCACTTATTCTGCTTCACCATCCGAGTAAGAGCTGGGGTCATCTCTTGTGGTACACCGAAATGCGATTGTAGTCTTCATGATACTGTAGCCCGAACTCACTTACTGTCGCATCCCTTTTTCCAATCTTCAAGAGCCAAACATGCAAGTATCCCTGAAGATTTTTGACTGAGCGCATCTGCAACGACGTTAACTTTCTTGGGATGATATTGCAATGCAAAATCATAATCCTCCATGTATTCCATCCATCTTCGCTGCCATAAGTTCAAATCTCTCTGAGTAAACAAATACTTTAAGCCCTTGTGGTCAGAGAAAACCTAAAATGTCGCTCCATACAAATAATATCTCTAGATCTTCAACGCATGAATCAGTACCGCGAGCTCTAGATCATGAGTAGGGTAATTCCGTTTGTGAGGTCGTAACTGTCTCGATCCATATACTACCACGCGTCCATGTTGCATCAACACACACCCAAGTCCGTGTCCTGAAGCATCTGCATAAACCTCGTACAGCTCGTCACTGCTGGGAATGATCAACATTAGAGTTGAAGTCAACCGATTCTTTAATTCTTGAAAAGCGAACTCACATTCTTTACTCCACTCAAACCTGACATTCTTCCTGACCAATCTTGTCAACGGTGCTGCTACCTTTAAGAAGTCCTTCACAAATTTCCTATAGTATCCTACAAGTCCCAAGAAGCTGTGGATCTCTATCACATTCCTCGGTCGTTCCCAATCCACTATGGCTTCTATCTTTGACGGATCCATCGAAATACCATGCTTGGAAATAACATGACCCAAAAATTTGACCTTTGTTAACCAGAACTCACACTTTTCCTTCTTGGCATACAACTGATGTTCTCGTAGAGTCTGAAGCATGATCCTAAGATGCTACTCATGTTCGTCCCAAGTCTTAGAATAAACCAAGATGTCATCGATGAACACGATCACGAATTGGTCCAAGTAAGGCCTGAATATCCTGTTTATCAAATCCATGAAAGCTACCGAAGCGTTTGTCAATCCAAATGACATCACCAAAAATTCAAAATGTCCATACCGTGTCCTAAAAGCTGTCTTAGGAATGTCCTCTTCCTTAATCCTGAGTTGATGATATCCTGACCTCAAGTCTATCTTTGAGAACTACCGCAACCTCCCAACTGATCAAATAACTCATCAATCCTGAGCAGAGGATACTTATTCTTCACTGTGACCCGATTGAACTGTCGATAATCTATGCATAACCTGAGAGTTCCATCATGCTTCCTTGCAAACAAAACCAGTGCTCCCCACGGCGATCTGCTATTCCAGATGTATCCCTTATCAGCAAGTTCCTGAAGCTGTCTCCTGAGTTCCTTCATTTCTGCCGCCGCCATCCGGTAAGGTGCTATAGAAATCGATGCTATTCCTGGAAACAATTCAATACCAAATTCAATCTCCCGATGCGGTGGTAATCCTGGTAGCTCGTCAGGAAAGACATCCTTAAATTCATCTACCACTGGAATCACTGCATGTCTTCTCAAAACACTAGGCTCTCCTTCCAAATTCATGAGAAAGGCATAGCAAGCTGCGTTCTTCTACCCTCCGAGACACGTTCTTACAAGATGCTCACTCATCAATCGATCACCACCACCCTGGTAAGTGATCACCATCCCCTTATCGGACACTAGGGTTACTTTCCTAAGTTGGCAGTCCACTACTGCATTGTATCTAGATAACCAATCCATTCCTAGGATTACATCATATGAACTCATAGGGATTACAATCAAATCACTTTTCAAAATCTTATCCTCAATCTTTATTTTACAAATTTTACAAATACTATTCACACACACCCGCCCCAAGGGTGAGGCTATAACCAAGGGTTCATCGAACTCTTCTATCTCTAATCCCAAGGCATGTACAAAAGAGCTCGAAATGAGAGAATGAGTGGCACCAGTATCAAATAACACGTGTGCTAAAGAATGATAAATCATAATCGTACCATCGACAACTGCATTACTAGTCTGGGCATCTGAACTTCCTGATGTCATCATGTGAACCTGTACTGGAGCTTTTTCTTTTCCTCTACCAACACTGCTGGATCTTGGGTTAACTAGTCGATACTGTTGTGATGATGGCGACTGCATGTTGGTTGTACTTGGCGCTCGGTACTGAGGGACGTTATGCTGAAAGTTCTACGGTTGGTGTCCTTGCGCTGAATATGGCAGTTACTGAGGAGAGAACTGATGGAATGGAAGCTGAGGGTACTACTGAGGTTGTGGTAGAGTCTGAAGCTGAGGCTGATGACTAGCTCCTTCTCTGGTCTGAAATCCTAGGCGAGCATTCCTAATCGGGCAATTCCTCTTGATGTGTCCTGTCTATTGACAAAAATGGCAATGGAAACTGTAGGGGTTGCTGCGCCCGCTGCTGGATGAACTGCTGCTGCCACTGTTCATGCCACCCTGCTTGTTCTTTCCCAGAGTTGGTCGACTACTGATGCTCCTCCTGCTGCTCCTTTATGGTCCTCCTGATTTCTTGGCTCAATTCTCACAGTACTGTGAGTAATCACTCTCCACTGATATCGCTGATGACACAAGCTCTCCAAAATTCCTAAGTCGCAGAGCAACTATCTGTCGTCGAATAGGGGCCTAAGTCCGTCTTGAAATTTGATGCACTTCTCACGCTCTGACGCTACTGTAGAGGGAGCAAACCTAGCCAATTCATTGAACTTCGCTTCGTATTCCCGTACTGACATATCTCCCTGCTGCAACCTATAGAATTCTACCGCCTTTTGATCCCTATATCCCTACAGAAAATAGCGATCGTAGAATAGCTCCTCGAATCTATCCCAACTGATGTTACCATTGTCCTCTAGGCGTTTAGCTTGCTTCCACCAAGTATTAGCACCACCCTCAAACTTATATGCCATGAACTCCACGCGATACTCCGCTGGCACACCGAGAGTATCCAGATGCTTCACGATCGAATCTAGCCAATACTCCGCCACTTATGGGACCCTAGTTTTGTCAAAAGTCGGTACAGATGCACTTTGAAATTCCTTAAAGTAAGAATGCCGGCGACTAGCCTCAGAGTCATCCGGCCTTGCCCTGGCTGCCATCTGCTGAAATACAGCAAACATAGCCCTCATTATGCCCTCATCATTTCCAAACTCGGCATCCGCTGTCGAGCGACGTTTAGGTGCCATTCTCTCACTTTTGAAAACAAAATTTGGATTGTCAGTGGTATTTCATTGTCGTACCAATGTGTGCACAATTTCCAAGGTTCATAACCTTGAGCTCTGATACCATACTGTCACGCCCCGGGTTACGGGAGGTGATGTGGAAGATTAATTAAGTTAATTTAATAAGGATTTAGTTAAAAACAGAGTTTTAGAATTTAATTTATAAATAAAAATGTGATAATTTTAAAATCGTTTATTTAAAACAAGCAGTTATAATATTTGAACAAATGAGAATAATAAAATAAGCAATAAAGAAACAGTAAAAACAATTAAAATATGAGGTGAGGCGAAAATGGGTCCCACTAGCCCACATCTTGTACACACACACAATACTGACAATATTATAATACAACCACAGTCCAAGAGAAGAGAGAAAGTTAAGAATTTACATGCCTTGTCTTGCTATAATATAACCAATCCAAATCTTCTACTGATCGCAAGTCCGGTCAGCCGACTTTTCTTTGATCCTAGGCTGATATCTACCTATAGGGTAAGATTTTAAAACAAATAAAACGTGAGCGAAAGGCTCAGTAGGACTATAATTTTAAAAATATTTAACTTTAAAAGAAACTTCATTAATCAAATAAATATATATAGAAAACGAACTAGAACAAATAAATAAATAAATAGATAAAAATTTAATAAAGGCTTTATCTTACCAAAATAGTTTAAATAGGTCGACCAGAAAGAATACTATTTTCTTTTCCTGGGTAAACCATATGTAAATCACTATCGTAGTGGCCCAGTTGGGTTTCGGGACCTGCCCCTAAGATCGCATACTACACGACCTGATCTCTGATATGGCGTCATGCCCCAAATATATATATATATATATATCTTTTCATGATTATTAAAATATCTTTTTATCAAATATGATCATTTACATTCATTATGAGGTTTATTATAAAAATCACCTCAATTCTACCATTTATGAAATCAGTAAAAAAAGATCCTTTTTCAACCAATCATTGAAAACATTTTTGTTAAAAATATCTTTGCGGTCAAAACATTTAAATCTGGCTACCAAAGAAGGGGTAGAAGTCCTACCTCAATACTCGTGCCAATGTCCCACACCGTAATCCCGGTCCGCTATACGTTAGCTTCGCGGATTCAGGCATAACCTTGAATACAAATTAGGTCTATTAGTATCTAACCCAAGATATCCTAGGTTATTAAATCATCTCATGGTGTCCTAGTGTGCCATTTAGGTTTATGAAATCATTTTATATAGTCAAAATTTCAATAAGGGTTCAAAATAGTGAAAACAGGTGAAAAATCACAAAATTTCACCATACCTGGTCGGCTGTCGGTCGCCCTAGTTTGTCCGGCCAAACTATGCAGTTCGGCCTACCAGAGGTCCAAGTCTGATCGGCCAAACTTTTCAGGTTTGGCCTACTGGTCGGATGAATCCGGCTTGCCGAACATATGAATCCGGCCTGCCGACTGATCTAGAAAAATTCTAAAATTTTCCAAGCATCAGGTCTCGGCCTCTCCGAGCCCAAATCTTCAATTTCAACCTATTTTCTCAATTCTCAGGCATGGGTAATAATCATAATTGATAAAAAAACATTGTAGATTACTTTTTAATGCATTAAAACAAGTTTTAAACAAGATTTTTGAAAAAATCCAAAAATGAGAAAATTTTGATAAAAATGAAAAATCTTGTTTCAAATTCGTTTTTGATGAAACAAAGTTTATATTCTAGCTCATCTAAGTTCATTAACCTATATTGAAGGTTTTCTAAGCTTAGAAAAGCTTAGATTTCAAAATGCAAGAAAAATTAAAAAATTGAAAAAGTTTAGAAAATTTGAAACTAACCTTGAATCAAAGCTTTGATTCGAGCTTGTGGTTGCTCAATCGCGTTCCCAAGCCTTCAATCCACAATCCCAAAGCTTGAAATCGAATTTTGTTTCAAAACTTTTGAGAGAGGAAGAGAGAGAGAATGAAACCGAGAGAGAGAAAATGAGGAAGAGAGAGAGATAAGTGAGATATACATAGAGGGAGAGAGAGAAAATTAGTTGCACAAACTGTGTGCAACAACACACTATTTTCAAATAAAAGCTACTTGGTATTTAACAAATCATTTTATTAAAATTTAAAATAACAATTAAAATTAATCAAGAGTAATTAAAAATTATTAAAATAATCAAAAGTATTATAAGTTTAGAAATTTCACAAAATAATCAAGTTAGGTTTAAAATACTCATTATGGCACACTAATCTACCATTTTACATTGTAATGACATTTAATAAATTTTGGGGTGTTACATTCTCTCAAAATATTTTGAACCAAAATTCAATTTCAAGCTTCGGGTTAGTGGAATGGAGGCTCGGGAACACGATTGAGTAACCACAAACTCGATTTAAAGCTTTGATTCGAGGTTAGTTTCAAATTTTCTAAACTTTTTCAATTTTTCAATTTTTCTTGCATTTTGAAATCTAAGCTTTTCTAAGCTTAGAAATCTTTCTATCTAGGTTAGATGAACTTAGAATAACTAGAATACAAGCTTTGTTTTATCAAAAATGGATTTAAATCAAGATTTTTTATTTTTCTCCATTTTTCTCTATTTTTAGATTTTTCTAAAAATTTTGTTTAAAACTTGTTTTACAGCATTAAAAAGTAATCTACCATGTTTTTCTATCAATTATGATCATTACCCATGCCTGAGAATTGAGAATACAGGTTGAAATTGAAGATTTGGGCTTGGGGAGGCCAAACCCGTGCTTGAAAAATTCTAGAATTTTTTCAGATCGACAGGCCAAACTTCGTGTTCAGCAGGCCGGATTCATGTGTTCGGCAGGCCAGATTCATCCGACCGATAGGCCAAACCTAGAAAAGTTTGGCCAACCGGACTTGGTTTTTCTATAGGCCAAACTACGCAGTTCGACCGGCCGAACTAAGGCGACCGGCAGGCCGACCGGGCATGGTGAAATTTTATGATTTTTTACCTATTTTCATCGTTTTGAACCCTGATTGAAATTTCAACTTCGTAAAATGATTTTATAAACCTAAATGGCACACTAGGACACCATGAGATAGTTTAGTAACATAGGATATCTCAAATTAGATGCTGATATGCTAAGTTATTATACATTTAAGGTTGTACGTGGATCCGCGGAGCTAACGTATAGCGAACTGGGATTTCAATGTGGGACACCGACATGAGTATCGAGGTAGGACTTCTACCCCTTTTTTGATAGCTAGTTTTAAATGTATTGGCCTTAAAAGAAATTTTTAACAAAAAGGTTTTCAAATGATTGGTTGAAAATATATTTTTATTGGCTGATTTCATAAATGGTAGAATTGAGGTGATTTTTCATAATAAACCTCATAATGAATGTAAATGATTGTATTTGGTAAGAAAAGATTTTTAATAATCATGAAAACATATATATATATATATTTTGGGCATGATGCCATATTAGAGATCGGGTCGTGTAGTTCGCGACCTTGGGGGCAGGTCCCGAAACCCAACTGGGCCACTACGGTGGTGATTTACATATGGTTTGCCCAGGAAAAGAAATTGATATTCTTTTGGTCAACCTGTTTAAACGATTTTGGTAAGGAAAGCTTTTATTAAATTTTCATCTATTTATTTGTTTGTTCTGGTCCATTTTTTACATATTTATTTGATTAATGAAGTTTCTTTTAAAGTTAAATATTTTCAAAATTATAGTCCTATTGAGCATTTCGCTCACGTTTTATTTGTTTTAAAATCTTACCCCATAGGTGGATATCAGCTTAGGATCAGAGAAGAGTCCGCTGACCAGACTTGCGATCAGTAGAAGATTTGGATAGGTTGTACAACAACAATTCAAGGCACGTATAATTCTTAACTTTCTCTTTTATTTTGGACTGTGGTTGTATTGTAATATTGTCAGTACTGTGTGTGTATACAAGATATGGGTCAGTGGGATCCATTTTCGCCTCACCTTCTATTTTATTATTTTATTTTCTACTCATCACTTATTTTATTTTATTATTTTATTTGCTTGAATATTATAACTGCTCGTTTTAAATAAACGATTTTAAAATTTATCACATTCTTATTTATAAATTTAATTCTAAAATCCAATTTTAAATAGAATCTCTGTTTAATTAACTTAATTAATCTACTACGTCACCTCCCATACTCCGGGGCGTGACAGAGTGGTATCAGAGCTTAAGGTTATGAACCTTGAGAATTGTGCACACATAGGTACGACAATAAAATACCACTGATAGTCCAAATTTTTTTTCAAAAGTGAGAGAATGGCACCTAGATGACGCTCGACAACTGATGCCGAGTTTGGAAATGAGGAGGGCATGATGAGGGCCATGTTTGTTGCATTCTAACAGATGGCAGCCAGGGCAAGGCCGAATGACTCCGAGGCTAGTCATCAGCATTCATACTTTAAGGAATTTAAACGTGCGTCGATACTAACTTTTGACAGAAATGGGGACCCGCAGGTGGCAGAATATTAGTTAGATTCGATTGTGAAGCATCTGGATACTCTTGGTGTGCCAGCGAAATATTGTGTGGAATTTGCGGCATATAAGTTTGAAGGTGGTGCTAATACTTGGTGGAAATAAGCTAAACGCCTAGAGAACATTGGTAAAATTAGTTGGGATAGGTTTGAGGAGCTGTTTTACGATCGCTATTTTTCGCAGGCATACAGGGATCAAAAGGCGGTAGAATTCTATAGGTTGCAGTAGGGTGATATGTCAGTACGGGAATATGAAGCGAAGTTCAATGAATTGGCCAGGTTTGCTCCATCTATAGTGGCATAGGAGCGTGAGAAGGGCATCAAATTCCAGGACGGACTTAAGGCCCCTATTCGACGATAGGTGGTTGCCTTGTGACTTAGGAATTTTGGAGAGCTTGTGTCATCAGCAATATCAGTGGAGAGTGACTATTACAGTATTGTGAGAATTGAGTCAAGACGTCAGGAGGACCATAAAGGAGCGGTAGGAGGAGCACCAATAGTCGACCAACTCTGGAAAAGAGTAAACAGGGTGGCGCAAATAGCGGCAGTAGCAGTTCATCCAGCAGCGGGCCCAGCAACCCCTACAGCTTCCATTGTCACTATTGCTAGTAGCCGGGACACATCAAGAGGAATTACCCAATCAGGAGTGTTTGCCTAGGATTTCAGACCGAATAAGGAGCTAGTCGTCAGCCCTAGCTTCAGACTCTACCTCAGCCTCAGCAGTACCCTTAGCTTTCGTTCCATCAATTCTCTCCTTAGCAACTGCCATATTCAACGCAAGGACATCAACTGTAGAACTTTCAATGTAACGTCCCTCAGTACCGAGCATCGAGTACAGCTAGTGTGCAGTCGCCATCATCATAGCAGTATCGGCCAGCTAACCCAGGATCAAGTAGTGTTGGCAAAGGAAAAGGAAAAGCTCCAGTACAGGTTCACATGATGACATCAAGGAGTTCAGATGCCCAAACTAGTAACGCGGTTGTCGATGGTACGGTTATGGTTTCTCAGTCTTTAGCACACGTGTTATTTGATACTGGTGCCACTCATTCTCTCATTTCAAGTCCATTTGTACATGCCTTGGGATTAAAGATAGAAGAGTTTGATGAACCCATAGTTATAGCTTCACCCTTGGGTTGGGTGTGTGTGAATAGTATTTATAAAGCTTATAAAATAAAGATTGGGGGTGAGATTTTGAAAAGTGATTTGATTGTAATCCCCATGAGTTCATATGATGTAATCCCAGTGCAGTCGTGGACTGTCAACTTAGGAAAGTAACCCTAGTATCAAACAAGGGGATGATAATCACTTAGCAGGGTGGTGGTGACCGGCTAATGAGTGAGCATCTCATAAGGGCATGTCTTGGAGGGTGGAAGAACGTAGCTTGCTATGCCTTTCTTATGAATTTAGAAGAAGAGCCCAGTGTTTCGAGAGGACATGTAGTGATTCCAGTGGTAGAAGAATTTGAAGACGTCTTCCCCAATGAGTTGCCAAGATTGCCACCGCATCAAAAAATTGAATTTGGTATTGAATTGTTTCCAAGAACAGTACCAATTTCCATAGCACCTTACCGGATGGCACCGGTAGAGATGAAAGAACTCAAGAAGCAGCTTCAAGAACTTGCTGATAAGGGATACATTCAGAATAGCACATCACCGTGGGGAGCACCAGTTTTGTTTGCAAAGAAGCATGATGGGACTCTCAGATTTTGCATAGACTATTGACAGCTGAATCGGGTCACAGTGAAGAATAAGTATCCTTTGCCCAGGATCGACGAGTTATTTGATCAATTAGGAGGCTCGCGATACTTCTCGAAGATAGACTTGAGGTCAGGATATCATCAACTTAGGATTAAGGAAGAGGACATTCCTAAGACAACTTTTAGGACTCGGTATGGACATTTTGAATTTCTGGTGATGTCATTTGGATTGACGAACGTTCCGGCAGCCTTCATAGATTTGATGAACAGGATATTTAGGCCTTACGTGGACCAATTTGTGATCGTGTTCATCGACAACATCTTGGTTTATTCTAAGACTTGGGAGAAGCATAAGCAACATCTTAGGATTGTGCTTCAGACTCTGCGGGAGCATCAGTTGTTTGCCAAGAAGGAAAAGTGTGAGTTCTAGTTAATAGAGGTCAAATTTCTAGGTCATGTCATTTCTGAGCATGGTATCTTAGTGGATCCGTCAAAGATAGAGGCCATAATGGAATGGGAACAACCGAGGAATGTGGCAGAAATTCACAGTTTCTTAGGACTTACAGGATACTACAGGAAATTTGTAAAAGACTTCTCGAAGATAGCAGCACCGTTGACAAGATTGGTCAAGAAGAATGTCAGGTTCGAGTGGAACGAAGAATGTGAGTTAGCTTTTCAAGAATTGAAGAATCGGTTGACTTCAACACCAATGTTTATTATTCCCAACAGTGAAGAGTCGTACCAAGTTTATATGGATGCGTCAGGTCGTGGACTCGAGTGTGTGTTGATGCAGCATGGACGCATGGTAGCGTATGGATTGAGACAATTACGACCTCATGAGCGGAACTACCCTACTCAAGATTTGGAGCTCGCAGCAATGATTCATGTGCTAAAGATCTGGAGATGTTATCTGTACGGGGTGACATTTCAGGTTTTCTCTGACCACAAGAGTTTAAGGTATTTGTTTACTAAGAGGGATCTAAACTTGAGACAGCAAAGATGGATGAAATACATGAAGGATTTTGATTTTGCGCTGTAGTATCATCCCGAAAAAGCTAATGTCGTTGCAGATGCACTCAGTCGAAAGTCTTTAAGGACTCTCGCTTGTTTGGCTCTCTAAAACTGGAAGAGGGATGCGACAGTGAGTGAGTTCAGGCTATAGTATCATGAAGACTACGATCGAGTTTCAATGTACCAAATAGAGACGACCCCAACTCTTATTCAGATGGTGAAGCAAAGTCAGTGGCTAGACCAGCACCTTCAAGGAATCTGGACACGAATTCAGAGTGGAGAGTAGTTTGAAGAATGGAGGATACATGCGGATGGATCGTTGTACTTTAGGGAGCATCTAGCAATTCCAGCAATTACAGAAGTAACAAAGGCCGTAATGGATGAAGCCCACAAGTCTCAGTTCGCCATTCATCTATGAAGCACGAAAATGTACCGTGATCTTAAGAGGCAGTATTGGTGGAGAGGTATGAAGAAGGATATCCGGGAGTACGTGGCCAAATGCACGACTTGTCTTCAGGTGAAAGTAGAGCATTAAAAGCCAGTAGGTCAGCTTCAACTGCTTCCTATTCTAGGATGGAAATGGGAACATATCACAATGGATTTTCTTACTGGATTGCCGAGGACAGAGCAAAGACATGATGCGATTTGGGTCGTGGTCGACAGGTTAATGAAGTCAGCTCATTTCATTTCATTTAGATCTACATGTTCGAGGAGGATTCTTGGGGAATTGTATCTACAAAACATAGTAAGATTGCATGGAGTTCCTTTATCCATTACATCAGATAGGGATACCAGGTTTAATGCCAAGTACTAGAGGAGCTTTCAGGAGGCTATGGGTACAGATTTAAACTTCAACATGGCATTTCATCCTCAAACCGATGGGCAATCTAAGCGAGTTATTCAAATTCTCGAAGACATGTTGCGTGCGTGTGTATTAGATTTCAGCGAGAACTGGAAGAAGTACTTGCATATGGTGGAGTTTGCATACAACAACAGCTATCAATCGAGTATTGGTATGGCACCGTTTAAAGCATTATATGGATGACTATGTCGATCGCCGGTGTGTTGGGCTGAACCAGACGGTAGAGTTATTCTTGGGCCAGATGAGATTCGTGATAGCAATGAGAAGATTGTCGTGATTCGAGACCGATTGAAAGTAGCTTAGAGTCGACAGAAGAGTTATGCGGATAGAAAACGTCGACCCTTGGAATTCGAAGTTGGAGACTTCGTTCTCTTGAAGGTATCTCCTTGCAAAGGCATTTTGCGATTTAGAGTAAAAGGAAAACTCACGCCAAGATATGTCAGACCGTTCGAAATTGCCCAATGTGTTGGCGTGGTTGCTTATCGACTCAACCTTCCTCCAAAACTTTCACATGTTCACGACGTATTTCATGTGTCAATGCTTCGGAGGTGTCCACCTAAGCAGGATAAGATCGTTTTGTTCTAGGAAGTACAGATTCAATAAGATACGACGTATGAGGAAGTGCCGATCCAGATTATCGACCTAAAGTGATTAGCTTGCGCCGTCATGAGATCTCGTTAGTTAAGGTCATGTTGCAGTATCACGGGGTTGATGAAGCCACTTGGAAATTAGAGTCGAGTATGCGGGAGTTGTGTTCGCACTTGTTTTGTTTTTGAATTGATTTGTAAATTTTGAGGACGAAATTTCTTTTAGGGGTGGAGAGTTGTAACGCCCTGAAATTTATTAAGTGTTGTTAGTGTGTTAAATGGTGAATTTATGTGCCATAATGAATATTTTAAACTTAATTTGATCACTTTGTGAAATTTAAAAATCTATGTTATTTTTGATTATTTTAAATAATTTTTAATTAATTACTCTTAATTATTTTTAATTGTTATTCAGAAATTGAAACAAAACAATTTATCAAATGACCATCACGTCCCACTTTGGAAAACCACGTGTGGGACGTGGTATTGAAAATTGCTTCCCTTCTCTTTATAAATCTCACTCTCCCTCTCTCTCTCTCACTCTCACTCACACACACTCTCTCTCTCTCTCTCCCGTGCACTCTCTCTCTCTCTCTTGGTTTATCTCTCTCTCATTCTCTCTCAAAAAATTTTGAACCAAAATTCAATTTCAAGCTTCGGGTTAGTGGATTGGAGGCTCGGAAACACGATTGAGTAACCACAAACTCGATTAAAAGCTTTGATTCGAGGTTAGTTTCAAATTTTCTAAACTTTTTCAATTTTTCAATTTTTCTTGCATTTTGAAATCTAAGCTTTTCTAAGCTTAGAAATCTTTCAATCTAGGTTAGATGAACTTAGAATAACTAGAATACAAGCTTTGTTTTATCAAAAACAAATTTAAATCAAGATTTTTCATTTTTCTCTATTTTTAGATTTTTCTAAAAATTTTGTTTAAAACTTGTTTTAAAGCATTAAAAAGTAATCTACCATATTTTTCTATCAATTATGATCATTACCCATGCCTAAGAATTGAGAATACAGGTTGAAATTGAAGATTTGGGCTTGGGGAGGTCGAGACCCGCGCCTGAAAAATTCTAGAATTTTTTTAGATCGACAGGCCGAACTTCGTGTTCGACAGGCCGGATTCATGTGTTTGGTAGGCCGAATTCATCTGACCAGCAGGCCGAACCTAGAAAATTTTGATTGACCAGACTTGGTTTTTCTGCAGGCCAAACTGTGTAGTTCGGCCGGCCGAACCAGGGCGACCGGCAGGCCGACCAGGCATGGTGAAATTTTGTGATTTTTCACCCATTTTCATCGTTTTGAACCCTGATTGAAATTCCAACTTTGTAAAATGATTTTATAAACCTAAATGGCACACTAGGACACCATGAGATAGTTTAGTAACATAGGATATCTCAAGTTAGATACTAATATGCTAAGTTATTATACATTTAATGTTGTACATGGATCCATGAAGCTAACGTATAGCGGACCGAGATTTCAGTGTGGGACATCGACACAAGTATCGAGGTAGGACTTTTACCCTTTTTCTGGTACCTAGTTTAAATGTTTTAGCCTCAAAAGAAATTTTTAGCAAAAAGGTTTTGAAATGATTGGTTGAAAATATATTTTTATTGGCTGATTTCATAAATGGTAGAATTGAGGTGATTTTTCATAATAAACCTCATAATGAATGTAAATGATTGTATTTGGTAAGAAGAGATTTTTAATAATCATGAAAAGATATATATATATATATATAGATAAATATATTTTGAGGCATGATGCCATATCAAAGATCGGGTCGTGTAGTGTACGACCTTGGCGGCAGGTCCCAAAACCCAACTGGGCCACTACGGTGGTGATTTAAATATGGTTTGCCCAGGAAAAGAAATTGATATTCTTCTAGTCGACCTATTTAAATTGTTTTGGTAAGGAAAGCTTTTATTAAATTTTCATCTATTTATTTGTTTGTTCTGCTCCGTTTTCTACATATTTATTTGTTTAATGAAGTTTTTTTTAAAGTTAAATATTTTCAAAATTATAGTCCTACTGAGCCTTTCGCTCACGTTTTATTTATTTTAAAATCTTACCCCATAGGAGGATATCAGCTTAGGATCGAAGAAGAGTCCGCTGACCGGACTTGCGATCAGTAGAAGATTTGGGTAGGTTGTATTACAACAATTCAAGGCATGTATAATTCTTAACTTTCTCTTTTATTTTAGACTGTGGTTGTATTGTAATATTGCCAGTACTGTGTGTGTACACAAGATGTGGATCAGTGGAACCCATTTTTGCCTCACCTTTTATTTGATTATTTTATTATTTACTCATCGCTTATTTTATTTTATTATTTTATTTGCTCGAATATTATAATTGCTCGTTTTAAATAAATGATTTTAAAATTTATCACATTCTTATTTATAAATTTAATTCTAAAACCCAATTTTTAATGGAATCTTTGTTTAATTAACTTAATTACTCTACCACGTCACCTCCCGTACTCCGGGGCGTGACACTAACTAGGTTAAAAAGAGTTTTTCTTTGATTTATGGTTTACTAAATATTTAAATTCTTTTTTGGGTATCCGAAACAAGTTTGAAAAAGGAATTTAACACTATTTTGAGCTGTAATTAGTAGCAAATTAAGCTCGTATCTCACAGTAAATATTTATATATAGAGTAATTTATACTGGCAGTCTGTGTTTTATCTAAATTATAGAAACATCCCTTGCACCAAACTATTTACACTGACATCCTATCATTTAAAAAAAAAAAATAGAAAGAGATTCCCTCTGTCAGTTGACCATTGCAACTGACCATTTGTTTAAAACACCCAAAAATGCCTCTGCATCTAGCCCAAAGTATTTTTCTAATTATTTATAGATTTCGCAATGATATTTTTGCCCTTGCTTTATATAAAAAATTAAGTGTACTTAGTTTTTACACACTTGTAACTATAAATTTTCCTCTTATTATTGATAAAAATGCCCTTTCTTTTATCTTTTTTGAAAAATCTCTTTTTGACTCTAATATTATCTAACAATTTACATTTATGGCGTGGAAAAATATTAAATATTCCTCATCCATTAACATAGTATAAAGAGTAATGCTAGAGACATCAACTCTAATCCCAACTTTTGATTAACTCACATGTAACGCCCCGAAATTAATTAAATGTTATTGATATGTAAAATGGTGAATTAGTATGCCGTAATGAATATTTTAAACTTAATTTGGTCATTTTGTAAGTTTTCAGATTTAAGTTGTTTTCGATGATTTTAATGATTTTTTATTACTCTTAATCATTTTAATTGTTATTTTGAACTTTAAAAAATAATTCGTCGAAATATCTGTTTTACAAAAATGTGAGCGGCACACGGTTTTCACATAGTAAAACCGCCCATTTTTCCTCTATTTATTCTCACTCTCTCTTCCTCTTTCTCACTCTTACTCACTCCCTCTCTCCTCTCTCTCACCTGTCTCTCTCTTCCTCACTCTCTCTTAATTCCCTTTCAAAATTTTTGAAACAAAAATCAATTTCAAGCTTCAGGTTAGTGGATTGAAGGCTCGGGAACGTGATTGAGCAACCACAACTTGGATTTAAAGCCTTGATTCAAGGTTAGTTTCTAAATTTTAAAACTTTTTCAATTTTTCAAATTTTCTTACATTTTGAAATCTAAGCTTTTCTAAGCTTAGAAAACCTTCAATCTAGGTTAGAGGAACTTAGAATATTTAGAATATAAACTTTATTTGATCAAAAACGGATTTAAATCAAGATTTTTTATTTTTCTCTATTTTTCTCTATTTTTAGATTTTTCAAAAAAATTTGTTTAAAACTTGTTTTAAAGCATTAAAAAGTAATCAATTATGTTTTTTCTATCAACTAGGATCATTATTCATGCCTAGGATTTAAGAAAACAGTTTGAAATTTGAGATTTGGGTTCGAGAGGTAAAATCCCGTGCCTGGAAAATTTTAGAATTTTTCTAAATCGACAGGTCGAAGTTCATGTTTGGCAGGCTAGATTCATGAGTTTGGCAGGCTAGATTCATGAGTTTGGCAGGCGGATTTATACGACCGGTATGTCGAACCTAGAAAAGTTTGGCCGACTAGACTTGATTTTTCGACAGGCCAAACTAGGGGACTGGCAGGCCAACTGGCATGGTGAAAATTTTGTAATTTTTCACCCATTTCACCATTTTGAACCCTGATTGAAATTTTGACTTTGTAAAATGATTTTATAAACCTAAATGGTACACTAAGACACCATGAGATGATTTAGTAACATAGAATATCTCATGCTAGACACTAATAGACCTAGTTTTCATTTAAGGTTGTATGTGGATCAGTAGAGCTAGTGTATAATGGACCGGGATTACGGTGTGGGACGATGACACGAATATCGAGGTAGAACTTCTACCCCTTCCTTGGTAGATAGTTTTAAATGTTTTGGCCTAAAAAGAATTTTTAACAAAAGGTTTTTAAATGATTGGTTGAAAATATATTTTATTGACTAATTTCATAAATGATAGAATTGAGATGATTGTTCATAATAAACCTCATAATAAATGTAAATGATTATATTTGGTAAAAA
>CAMOHE010048974.1:0-31553 GCA_946598075.1 Artocarpus hirsutus | reverse complement strand
AAAAACTAATGTAACGCTATTTTTCAAAACCATGATGTGGATAAGAATTCAACAAATACTTAAAACATTCCCAACATTGAAAATAGACCTCCTTTACATTTTGGGAAAAATTTTGAATTTGTTTCTTGAAAGCATTGGTTTCATGAGTTGGAAAGAGTTTTTTCAAAAACTTAGTTTGCATTTCTTGCCATGTACCTATTGACTTTGGTTTTAAAGAAGTAAGCCAAGTTTTAGCCTTATCCTTTAAAGAAAAAGGAAAAAGCTTAAGCTTAACAATTTCATTTGAAACATTTTGGTCAATGAAGATAACATAAACATCTTCAAACTCTCCAAGATGCAAATATGGATTTTTAGATTCTAAACCATGAGAATTAGGAAGCAAGTTAATCATTCCTAGTTTAAATCTAAAATTATGAGCATTGAGAGAAAAAACCAAACATGATGGAGTGGATTCTCGAGGTAGTTGTAAATGATCTCTCATTGAACAAGCAATAGGATTGATGATTTGTTGATTTATCATGTTATCATTATGAACACTTTTATCATCAGCCATTTTTTATGAATTTGAAGACACAATAGAGACTAAAGATGATTTTAAACTTTTCCTATCTAACCTATGATTTTTAGACTCAAAAATCCAAATTGGCATACAAATTATTTAAATATTTACAAAATTTTATAGATAGATACTAAGCTTTTCTTTACTCAGGGAGAGCAAAGTAGTAATGAAAAGTATCTGCCTTATTGATTTTGTAGAATTTAAGAATTATATTTTTCAAAAATGTCCCCTAGAAAGATTGGTGGTGCTAAGGCTCGTTAAAAACTAATCTCCTCAAAAAACAATATTCTTGGAATAACTGGTGTTGGGAGAATCTCTAAAAGTTAACTAGTTATGAGAAATAATTTCGAACCAGTACTAGCCCCCTAAACAGAACTTTCTCAAAAAATACTTTTCACAAAAACACAACTTATTTATTAAGTATTACGAAAAATCTAATCTAAAATTTTAGGAAGTTTTATTTATAAGGCAAAAACCTAAAACTAAACCTAAAACTAGAAAAATAAATATTTTACAAAAGAAAGGGAAGAAAACAAAATTTTTATGATTTTTTAATTTTTTAATTTTTTTAGTGAATAGTAAAATAGTGACGTGAATAATAACTAACATAAATAGTAACTACTATTACACAAATAGTAACTTACAAAAAACACATACAGATTTCTACGTAAACAGTATTTAACACCTGCAAAACTAAAAATATTAACAAAAGAAAACAAATAAAACCCAAAAAAGGTTAGTAATGTAGAAAAGAAAAAAGAAAAAAAATATAATAAACAAAATATACTGCACTGTAAACAATACCATTCCCCGGCAATGATGCCACAAAATAGATCTCGCTCACAGTTCCAGTACATATATTATATTAACTTTTTCTTTTTATTTAAGTTGAAAAATTTAAGGATTAATATTTATTATTTATAGAATATATTTACAATATTTACACATTTTTACAGTATTTTTCATACTTTGATTTTGACAATTTAGAACTTTAATGACAAGAAATACAGACAATTTAAAATAACTTAAGCAGTGTAACGAAAACAATAACAACAATTTAAAGAAGTAAAACAATAATAATAACAGTACTAAAGTTTAAAGGTTCCATTCTGGCAATTATCTTAAATATATTTTAGTTTTTCTATTTATTTATTAGTTGATTTAAGAATACATTATGCCATCCTATGTTGACAATAAATCAAGAATCACCCAGATTTACTGTGTCATTCTATGTCTGTAATGCAACAAAAACACAACTTAATAAATGGGCATCATTTCAATTTAACTTAACTAAAATAACAACCAAGATAATAAGTTAAGCATTTACCGAGCCATTCTCTGTCTACAACTAATTAAGGTCCTCCTAAGCATTATCTATGCCAGTCTATATAGTAGATAAATCAAATCCGTATCTTTGGCAGTGTTTTAGCTAAGAAAATATTTAAATCCTAAGTTTTCTAAGAAAATAATTTGGCATTATGATTGCTTAGAAAACTAAGTAAAACCAAAAATATTTAAGGTAATTTTGCTCCAATTTCTCCCTCTCACAACCAAGGGATTTGTAGCAAAGAATTTTGAGATGAAAGATCTTGGAAATGCCTCATTTGTATCAGGCATACAGACACACTATGATCGCTCTCGAGCTATACCTGGATTATCACAAAAAAGCTATATCGAGAAGATACTTAAGAGATTTGGCATGCAAGATTGTAAACCAGGTTACACCCTTGTTGCTAAGGGAGACAAGTTTAGTCTCAGTCAATACCCTAAAAATAACTTTGAAGTTAAAGAGATGCAGAAGATTCCTTATGCATCAACCGTAGGGAGTCTGATGTATACTCAGCTTTGTACGCGTCTAGACATTGCATACATTGTTGGGATGCTAGGCAGGTACTTACGTAATCCAAAAATGGATCATTAGAAAACAGCCAAATGAGTTATATGGTATTTATAGAGAACGAAGGATTATATGCCCACATATAGAAGATCTGATCAGTTGGAGATCATTGGGTATTCTCATTCTGATTTTGCTAGATGCGAAGACAATCAGAGATCCATATCGGGTTATATCTATCTACTAGCTGGAGGAGTTATTTCCTAAAAGAGTGCTAAACAGACACTAATAGCTTCTTCCACCATGGCAGCAGAGTTTATAGCATGTTAGGAGGCTTCCAACTATAGAATATGGCTATAGAATTTTGTCACTGGGCTGTGAATTATGGATGGAATTGAAAGACCACTTAAGTTATTTTGTGACAATAAGTCAACAATACTATATTCCAACAACAAAAGGAGCTCAACAAAGTCGAAGTATATAGACATCAAATTCCTAGTTGTTAAAGAAAGAGTACAGAGTGATCAGGTGTCTATAAAGCATATTGCTCTATGGTTATGGATCTGCTTATTAAAGGATTACCATCAAAGGTCTTTCATGAGCACACTGCTCAAATGGGTGTTGTATCTATTGTAGATATGTCATTTTAGTGAGAGTTTGTATTTTAGATGCTTTTCAGTTATAGACACATTTTATGGTTATTTCATGGATAATTTATGTTATTTTCTATAGAAACAAAGTCTATAATTTATTTTCACTTTGAATATATTTAATTTGATCTCACTAAAAAATAAGGTTGGACCAATAGGAAGTACGCATGTTAAAATCACATTGCATGAATTTTCTTGCTACACATCTATACTTGATCTATGTCATTTGTTATATGAATATACGTGACCATTGATAGGTTTAGTTACGTTACATGTAATGAAGACCGCTTTGATCCTATATTGATATGATTGATGGACCAGATTGATTAGAGATGCTTTTGGTAATAATAGCAAATTTTGAGCTCATAAGGTTATGCTATGACGTAAAATTATAAAGTGTTTTATACATATGTGGCCCAAGTAAAAGATTGTTGGATTTAATCCATGTGGGCATATATATATATAATATATAATAATAATAATAATAGTGTATTATGGGCTATCAAAAGATTAAGCCTAATTAAAGTTATATAATAAAGTGTAAAGTTTAGATTTTAAAGCATCTCTGGACCCATTTATAATGTAGATACCTAAAAGTCTAATTTTTATTTTTATGATGGGCTAAAATAGAAATAAGACAAATTTATGTATTTACAAAAGGTTGTGGTCGCTGAGTCACACATACGGTTCTTTTCTGATATTCTATTATTAGAAAAGAGGGAAGACTTCTTCTCAGAGAAACCATACGTATTGACTAAGAAGATCAAGAATTGAAAGATTTAAGAATTACATCCGTTCACATAGATTCAAGTATGCTTAT
The DNA here is from genome assembly GCA_946598075.1 of Artocarpus hirsutus. NCBI lineage: Eukaryota > Viridiplantae > Streptophyta > Magnoliopsida > Rosales > Moraceae > Artocarpus > Artocarpus hirsutus. The sequence goes on along the minus strand of CAMOHE010048974.1, from coordinate 27,690 downwards.
GCTAAATTTCTTAATGAATTAATATAAGATTTTAGATTTGATGATGGTTTTTATCTATAAAGTTTCCCTGAGATTAAAAACTTCTAAATTCGTTTATTTGTTTCTCAATTATTACTTTATTGCATCTGACATAAAACAAAAAATTTGCAAATGCATCGAATAGATATTCCCATGAAACACAAACTTTTCTACTTGGATAAAATAAGCCTCAAGTTCTTTCATGGCGTGTCACCGAGTCACGTACGGCCAATTTAGTACAAATAATCGCAGACATTGGCAACAGTATCATGATCTAACAAAATATATCCAACAATTTTTAATTAATAGAAGTTTAAAAGAAAAGCAGATAAAGGATTTGATTAAAAAAAAAAAAAGCAGTAAACGGAAAGTTAAGGCAAAAACCTATTAATCACGTGATCCTCTTTCTCCCTCCATGTAGGAGGAGAATTAATTGTTGCTTGGAATAGATCAGGGAGGATAAGTGCTGGAATTTAATTAGGCGGAGTTTTCCCAAATAGAGCTTGAACAGTATGTGTGATCAAAGTCCACACATCTTTTAAAAATCATTTAAAGATAACAAAAATATCTCCTAACCAGAATGACCAGTTCAAAAGGTTTTTTATTTTTTATTTTTTATTTTTTTTATTTTTTTATAACAAAAACAGCTAGTGCGCAATACTTGAGACGTGGGAGAGTAATGAATTGTAAAAAAGTTTTGATATTAAATTTTACATATAATAGAATATATTTAGCCAAGGTTGCTGATCTCTTTTGACATAATTCCCCAACTAAAAGCCAAAAAGAAAGGAGGAAATCGGATTCATTTAGAATAAGTTAGGTAAAAATTACATAATCTATCTATTTTTTAAGGAGTGAATTAATATCTATCTTCGTTATGTAAATATTACTTATATGTTCTTTTTTTTTTAAATTTCATATATGCAGAATCCTAAAATACCCTCTAACTAAATATTATCATATATTTAAACTTTTATAACAAATTTCCTTATTTTTTGAATAGTTAAATTAGGAAAAAATATACATGGATATTTTTTATTTTAACATATTACATTGACGTATTATTATTATCACTTAAAGTCTTAAAAAAAGAAATGAACGTTATTGAGTAGCATTTTCATTACGTATCATTACTTTAATAATATAACAATTATATAACCTATAAGATATACAAAAAGACTTAATAAATACTATATCATTAATTTAATTACATACTACAAAAAAAAATATCATTCACTTGAAGTCTTAAGAAATGAATTTCACTGCATATCATTATCATAACGTGTCATTAACTTAATGATATATCAATTATATAACCAGTAAGACACATAAAAAGACTTAATAATATTGTGCCATTAATTCAATTACAACACTCTAATTTTAATTTGTCAGTAAAGCTATATTATTAATTTAATTATAATACCTTGATTCTAATTTGTCGGTAAATCCAACTTGTCGATAAAAATTTTTGATATTTTTAGAAAATTTTAAAATCGTTATTTTAGATACCAATTTGAATTTAAGCAACAAACACCCTAATTTCAAAGATTTTCTAAATATAATAATATCATAATCCATTTGAAATTTTAAATACCTATATTATAGTTATTCTAAAAAAATAAATTAAAACTAACAATATTATTGTTATGCTCATTAATATTTTTATACATATGCATTGGGACATATAAAGAATATTCATGAACTGCAGACATTTTAATTTTACATATAAAAAAGGGTCACATGTCTCATTAACCCTAAAGTTAGCCCATCACCTATATAAATAATAAAGAGTGATACTTTTTTCAAAACTAGTTTGATTATGCATAGTTTTTTTTTTCTTAGAAGCCCAAGAAACGGCTCTTCCTACACTTGTGAAAATCCAACCGAATATCTAGTACTATGAGATAATCCTTATAAAACAAACCTAAACAAATAGTCCTTTTGAGATAATCAAGTATATATCTTACAAATTATACTTCAATGTTCAACACTTGTGTTACTCGTAAATCTTGGCATTTGCACACCGCAAATGCAATGTCTGGCCTTATATAATGCATAGAACACATGAAGCTACTAATCATACTAGCATACTTAAGCTGTGCTACGGCTTCGCATCATTTTCTAGTAATCTAGTAATTTAATACTAGAATCATATGGGGTATTTGCTTTTTTAGACTTCAAGTGATTGAACTTGTGAAGCACCTTCTTAATATAACGATATTGACACAACGAGTAATCCCTCACTATGCTTCCTCACTTTCACATCTAAAATAGTATCTACCTTACCAAGATCTTTCATCTTAAATTGTGAAGTTAGATACTTCTTAGTATCATTCACTCATTACATGTTTGCTCCAAAGATAAGCAAGTCATCAACATATAAACATATAATCACATCAAAATCATTTGGAGCGCTATGCATTCATACAAATCTAAACACCTGTTAACAAGAGACATATCCGCTGAAATAACTGCGTTGATTAATGAATAGATATCTTTATAAATATAGGGGAACGTTTATGTAGAGGGTTGTATAGATTGAACCAGTTGTGTCAATTCATAAAATGATACACCTGTTATAATTAAATTTCTAGAATTTTTATAGAATTTAAATTTTGTTCTAGAACACAATATTACTGCTAAATATTGTGTTTAAATGTTTGTTGTATCTTGGGGGTAATTCACCACAAAACTCTTTAGCAAACTTGAATAAGTAGGGGTAAAAAAACCTTTAAAGAAAATATTCATACACGTTTCAAACACTCTTTTGTTTTCCAAAAAGTTTTAGCCTTCATTTTCTCTAAATACTTAAAATTCTCCAATAGAAGATATAGCACATAAATTAAAACTCTCATCTGTTATAATTTAAAGTAAAAAATTACTACGATATAAAGCTTTTATTGTTTTAATATCTTAAACTAAAAAATTGATATTAATTATGTTTATCAAACATAGTACAAGTTTTAACAATTTTAAAATATAGACCACCGTTGGAATTATCTCTTGCAAAACTACCTTATTATAATACTCCTTAATTTTACTTTTTCCACGGACAATGACTTTCAAGTACAAACAAAACGGCCCATTTGTCATTTTCAATGTCATTACCTCGAAGTCCGTGTTGACTACGAAATGGAAAGCATAACGGGATATAACTGGTTTAATTTCATGGAAGATGTGGTACGCTTACCTGATAACCAATCCCCAAAAATTACATCTAAGGGACAAACGATTTGGCCTCTTTTTTCTTTTTTTAACAGAACCATTCGAGGAATTTTCTCTTAATTACATTGCTCAGCAAAAAGTCTGCAAAGAGTTCACGTCCAACCCAAAAAGTTTTTCTTGTCTTCCAAGAAAAAGTAATATGTACGTTGTTCAAAATGTATCAAACAATGTCATCTAACAAAACAGCTAGTGGCACAGTTTTTTTTCTTCCCCGGTAACAAAACTTATAATACATATTAAGTTGGAGGTTTGTTTGATATCCAAAACTTGGTAAATTAATAGTATGTCCATCTCTGAGTATGTTCTCAGACGGTCCCATTTTAGCAGGAGAATGTTGCTTCGAATAGATCAAGTAGCATTAGTGTTGGAATTTACAAGATATTTAAGAAATAAGTTAGAATTAAAAGTTAAAATTAACAATACTATAATATATAGAAGCTTTATGCTATAACATACTTTTGTTTTATATTATAATATAAAAAAGCTTTACAGTTTTGAGTTCAAACTATAACACCCTATTAATTAAGGGAAGTATTTCCAAGTAGAGCTTGACCAATTTGTGTGATCAAAGTCTACAAGTCATTAAAAATTATTTTAATATAAGTACAAAAATATCCCCCCAACAACAAAATGACGCGTTATCGAAAGCGAAATTTTTTTAACAAAGCCAGCTAGTGCGCAACACGAGCAATGAATTGTAAAATAGTTATAAATATTAAATTGTACATATAACATAATATAATTAGTCAAGTGCGCGGAACACTTTCCCTATAATTTCCCAAGCAAAAGCGAACAAGAAATGGAGGAAATTGTGGATTCGTTAGAATAACGTAAGCCCATCATCATTATAAATGATTAAGAAATAATTTTTCCAAAACCTACAACTCAAAAAACAGTCTGATAAATACATTATTCACTTAATTGGGGTTCGTTGTTTTGTGAAATGACTTGACTTGTTTCTTCCCTCTTCATCAGACCACTTCTTTGATTCTTCCGGGCTTTTTGCTTTGTTGTTGCTGCTGTCTTTATTTTTTTATTTTTTTTTTCAGGCCTACTTTCCTGGAAACATCCACTAACTTCAATATTTAAGTCCATAATATGCTGTTTTTGAAGGGAAGCCAGTTATCTCCTTCTTGTGCTCTGCCTCTCTCACCTTTCTAGTCATCAATTCATCCTTTCCCATATTGTTCTTAACCTTTCTGAGATCTCAAATGGATGGTATTGTCATAGCCGCGTCCCTGGATGGCAAAATTGATGACTTCTATAACTTAATCCGAGGGTGTCCCAATATTCTTGAAGAAGTCGATAAGATGTTGGTCGATAACCCCATGCACCTTGCTGCAATCAATGGTCACACTCACTTTGCGGTGGAGATGATGAGGCTAAAACCGTCTTTTGCCAAGAGGTTAAACCCGGACGGGTTTAGTCCCCTCCAACTCGCTTTACAAAATGCACACATCCAAACAGTGCTTCGGCTGATAGCTATAGATAAGGATCTAGTTCGTGTCCAAGGAAGAGAAGGTATGTCTCCTTTACATTACGTAGCCAAACATGGGAATAACCAACTCTTGTCTGTTTTCCTTAGTACCAATCCAACAGCCTTGGAAGACGTGACAATTCGCAACCAAACTGCCCTGCATGTTGCTTTGGAGAATGATCATGTTGATTGTGTTGAAACCATTTTGAAATGTTACGAGAGATCTCCGCAATCTGGTCGGGAAGAAAAGCATCTAAATTGGAAGGACGAGAAAGAAAACACCCCGTTGCACATTGCCACTACCAGGAAACAAACCCAAGTAACTAATAGATACCTTTTACTAATTAATTGCTCTTAATGTTTTGATTATGGGTGGTAATAAATTATTTTAATCGTGTATATATGTGTGTGTGTGTGTGTGCAGGTTGTGAGGGCGTTGATAGGTTGTCAAGTTGATGTAAATGCGATTAACTTAGCAGGTCTAACAGCCTTGGGTATCTCAGAGCAGCCTGGTGAACTTGGAAGCGACGAAATCAGTAGTTTGCTACGTAGTGCTGGTGCCTCCTCTGCGATTCTGCCTCCAAGAGTAAATGCCATTGAGCCATCCCTCAGGTTAAAATTTTCAACCTACTATAAATTGGAGATATAATTTACTAATTAACTTCCCTAATCAGTATCGGCCATATTAGCCTATTTGGCAAAGGATTGTCTTAACCATTATCTCTGTTATGAACAGTGTAAAGCTCTCATATATTGCAATAAAAAGAAAAAAGTTGCGTTGATATAAAGCTCTCACATACTACAGTAAAAACAGTTATAACCAATGGTTCTAACTATCATGCTAAACACCTTAATAATTTACTAATTAACTTCCCTAATCAGTATAGGCTTAACTTATAGGCTTAACCCCCATTTTAAAAAGGCGCCAAATTTTGCTTATATTTTGCCTAGTATTTTTTTTTTTATTATTATTATTATCATTATTTAAAAGCTGATTGTTATCTATTCTTTGGGAACTCACCGTGCTGGTGTTTCATAAAATATACAAACGTGGATGATATCCTTATATATAGGGATATCAATAAGTGATCAGAAATGCTGACTTTCAATTTCACCAAAAAAAAAAAGATTAATTTCTAAACAAAAAAGAATTAGCGATGTCAACAAAATATCCTAAGCTAAGCTAAATCGGGGCTGTTTGTTTAGCATATTTAGCTAACTTTTTGGATTCAAACCTTTAAAATTTTTTAAATATATATTTGTTTCTCTTAAAATTCAAATCAAATAAATCTTTAGAATTCAAGTTTTCAAAATTTTACTCCTTTTTAGCTCTTTAGACTCAAATATATTTGCTACAGTAAATGTTAAAATTTTTTCTCTTATATTTAAGGGAAAAAAATTGTAACTTCTTCATTTGATATCGGATTGAGACGATTATTCTTTCATTACATTTCTAATGAAGAGAGGAATAAATTAAGATCTATACTACATATTTTTAAGGATCATAAACATTAAAACTTTGTTAGATTTATTAATAAATCAAAAACCTTTTATATTATCTATTCAAATACAAATTTCAAATTTATTCCTTATTCAAATTAATACTTTAAATGCACATCATAATAATAATTCGGATAACAATTCAAATCATTAATTCAAATCACACACAACTCAAATCAACACAATTCAAAGCCATTTACCAAACGGCCTAAAAATGAACTCAATTTTAAGCAACCGTCACATTTTCTTTTATGCAAAAAAGAAGAAGCGTACTCTCTTTTTTTATTTAGAAAACTATGTATTATTTTTTTTTCCTTCTTCATGTATTTACACAATATCTTCTCCATTTCCCACAACAAAAGCATCTTTTATGTATAAGATCTTTTGACTTCTCAAACTGCTCTGTTACTCCCTTCTCAATATGTTACATGTTTTCAAATTATACATTAACTATTTCGTTTTTAATAAGCCTATAATCCTGGTAATTACGTCTCTCACTTACAACATGTTTGTTTAAAATATGATTTTATATAGTGTTTAACTCTTCACTGCTGATATAATAAAAGTTTCAATTATGATTTTCATAAAAGGACTTGCAATTTTTATGTCATATTATGTTATATGTTCCTGTAGTTTCATCAAAGGATATAAATATATAAGAGCCAATCAAGATAAAAGATTTTTAGAACTCGTGTACCATAACAGTGAAAGTTTGTCTTTACACCAAGCCGTTAAATGCTATCTTTAAAGTGGGTGCAAAGTCAACAAGGTTAGGTTGCCTCAATGAGTTAGTTTAGAACTTGCAATTCCACTCTCATCCTCGTTATGCGCTTTGGTATGTACCGATGGCCCTAACAGTAGAAAGATAAGAAAGAAAAGAATGTTTTGAAACAACATTTTTAAAGAAAGTTTTAAGCAATGATTTTAGGATATTAAAATATTTCCTTTCACGTTTCATTTATTTTATTTTTGCTGTTTTTTTGCTTTGTTTAATGTAGCAATTTTTTTTTGTTATTTTTGTATGATAGTAGAAAATATTCAAGTTTTTCATTTCAATACATAATATCATATATATTCTTTTGAAAAGATCCACTTTAAAAAATTTGCTGAAGCCCCAAATTATCTCAAGCCGGCCCTATCCTAATTCACATTATACCAATCAACATCGTATATCAGATTTGAATATAATTATTATACATATGAACAAATTGAAAAATTAATTATTGCATAGTCGTTTTGAGTGTAAGTTGTAAGGTTCTGATAATGTAGTTAAATGATTGAATTCCTCCGAAAATTTTATTTTGCAAATTTAATTGATCATATGTTCATATCCATTATTGTTCATGACGCAACTATCCATCGAAAAATAACCAAAGAGAAGATAGAAAGGATATTTTGGATAAAGAAGGCTTTTGTATTGAATCTCAACTTAGCTTGTTAAAAAAAATCAAAATAAATAAAAAAGGTGAATATAGGACCTTCATAGAGAGTTCTTGACACATCATTAATAGAGTACTCTCTCAACGCTGCTAACATTTACTCTGGCATCTAAATACTTGAAATAAACTAAACCAACAACTACTAGCTCTCATCTACAAACAACTCTATAAACAAATGAGAAATTTTGGATAACAATACGTACATAAACTCACCAACCAACAATGACACAAGCAAATAATAATAATAATAAAGAGTTAATTACAAAACTATACCTCTTAGTTTTACTTATTTCTCAATTTATTCTTTTATTTTTAAAAACTGTAAAGGTATCCTTCAAATTTAAAAAACTTGCTTCAATTTCTGTTATAGACTTTTTAGATAGAAAAAATATGGGGATAAGATAAGGATACCCTCAATTTGACTGATCTTGTTTTAAATCTTTTTTTTTCGTTGAGAAATTTTTTTAAAAGGTATTTTTACTTTTAAAAGGCGATGAAACTTAAGATCATTTGTTTTTTTAAAAACAAAGATGTTTTGTTTTAAGATTTTTTATATTTTAAAATTTATAAAATATTTTTATAACTGTTTATGGGTATTTATGATATTTTGTCTAATTTTTTCATTCGTAGAGATGAAATTGCAATTAGGTTTTTAAATTCAAATGATACATTTGTCGTTTCTAAAAACAGAAAGACAAAAAGAGAAATAATTAAAACTAAAAAGTATAATATATAATATAACCCTTATAACAAATCAAGTTTACATTTTCAACACATGTCGAGTACTCTTTATCATTTTTGGCGTTCTCTTGACTCCTTGTATCTAAAAAAACCCGTAGAACTATTATTACTTGATTAAACCAAAATATATTGTTTTCCAGTACCAAGTATCTCTTTCCTTTTTCTGATTTACTATTTTTTTTAACGATCTTACATGACTCGGAGATCAGTGTGAATGAGCTGTTGAAGGTTGCTGCTAGAAGAGGAGACATTGAGATGTTGTACACTCTAATCCGGAAGGACCCATATGTACTAGACGACATTGACCGTATACCATTCGTTGATACTCCTCTGCACATATCAGCTTCTTTTGGACATATCGGATTTGCCAGTGAGACAATGTTTTTAAAACCATCTTTTGCTTGGAAGCTAAACCAAGATGGATTTACGCCTTTGCACCTTGCTTTGCTAAAGAATAAAACCGAAATGGTTTAGCGGCTTTTAGATGCCGATAGTGATCTGGTTCGTGTTCAAGGAAAGAAGGGTAAAACTCCTCTTCATTATGCCACCGAACAAGGAAAAATCAGTATTCTGATAAGATTTCTATTAAGGTGCCCATCATCTATTAAAGATGTCACAAATCAACGTGAGACTGCTTTGCACATTGCTATAGAAAGCAGGAAATTCAATGTATTTTGTTTACTAGTAGAGCAACTGCGAATAGCCAGGCATGAAGGATCCAATATCCAGGAGTACAAGACTCTGAATCAGAAAAATGACTTGGGCAACACTGCGTTACACCTTGCTGTAAAAACTCTTCAACCCGAGGTATGTTCTTATTTAATCAACTATATACTTTCAAGGGTATTTTTGTTTTATTAGTGGATCGAGTATAGATTTTACACAATTGCCCATCGGTATGTTTATAAACGATTGAAAACTAAGGTATAGTGTTTGTAAGCTTAGTCAGACTGCAGATCTACACTTGACTCCGTCATAATGTGTAAAGTTAAAAATCCTTATCACTTGACTCCATTATAACGTGTATGAGTTCAAAATCCCTAAAAAACTAAGGGCACAATAAATATATAGGGGAAGAACTTAAAAACCTTTTAACAATGAGTTGATTACTTGGTCTGACTATTGGAATTTTTTTTCAGGTAGTTAGAGTGTTAATAGACAACCATGCCAAGCTAAATGTCAAGAATTCAGATGGTTTTACTGCTTTGGAAATCTTAGAGTTAGGAAACTCAGAAGTAAACAACCGTGAAGCTCGAGAAGTTATTAAGGAAATGCTACGTCGTGCTGGAGCTTCCAAGTCTTCATCTTATTTTTGTTGGTGGAAATCTTCGAAGACTTTATCACGTCCTAGCATTTCCAGTACCAGTCTCACAAATGTGACCGTAGAAGTAGCTTCTAATGCTTCACCACCTCCCAGTTCTAGTACACTTTTAGCCTTAAATCATGAATCAGTTATTGCATTAGAAGGCCAACCTCAAGGTAACAACGTCAATGCTAATAATTTACCTCCTTCAACTATTAGTCTGCTGGAACGTTGGGTAATAGATATTAGCCGATGTAGAAAAAATTTGTCAGAGGAATCGCGGAATATGACGTTGGTAGCTCTTGTTCTATTCGCAACTATCGCATATCAGAGTGTCCTGAGCCCTCCTGGAGGTGTTTGGCAGGGGGACAACAACAATTACGCTGCAACTCATGATAACAAAACTTCATCGCAAATCCACCGTCCAGGAACAGTAATTATGGGGCATTGGAGTTTCCTCTTCTTCATGATGTTTAACAGCTTGGCCATTGCCCTCCTTACAAATGCAATTGATTTTCTCGTGATGAAGTCGGAACCTAATTGTTGGAGGATCACTAGGCATCTATTGACGACGCTTACCCCACTTTGCTATGCAATATCCTTGCAAACAATTTCACCAAATGCCTCGCTCTTTGCAGCTGCAATCGGAATACCAATGATACTCTTCATTTTGTTACCTTGCACTCATAATTTGATCTTGAGCAAATTGAAGTATAGAACTCTGAACTGGATAAGTCGCTACCCTACTCATGGTCCAGCAACATACGACTAAATACAATACTACTAGTGGCGTCCAACGCCATACAATAATAAAAAAAGATGCGTCCCATAAATTAGTCTCATTGTTGCCATAAGAATTTTTCCTTTTTTATCATTTTTCTTTGATTAATATTATAATACAAGGCTGTTTGGAACTTGGTGTTGTACTTTGATCACTTGACATTATTTAGTTTATTTTACTCCGGTAAGTTGAGTTTGTGCTTGAATCCATGGTTCCAATACGGGCAAGTGGAGGGCTGTATCAAAAGGCAAAGTATTTAAACATGCCTTGATCTTTATATATGTTATTTGTCTGAAACCAATAAGAAACAACACTACAGCAAAATAGTGATTAAAGGACACTTATTTGACAACAATTTGGCAAAAACCATCATGGCAGCAACTTTAAAAATACAAGACAGACCAAAAATACGAAAACTATCATCGTGTATTAGGATAGGACGACAGTCATATTACATAACGGTTTCTTTAAAAAAAAAAAAGAAAAAGAAAACCAGCATGATAGATTATAGCTATACATGACATGTAATTTTCTTTTATTTTTTGAGGTTCCTTCCACGACGGTTTTCTTAAGAAATCATCTTGAAAAATTTCCTTATAAAACCCGCAATATTCACGATACAAATCAGACCAAACACAAAATCAACTCCTCCGAAAACAGTTGCACCATCATCCCACGTCGCTATCCTTCTCATTCTCTTTGTTTGTAAATAATTTAGTTACATATTTAATTTTTATATTATTTATTGCATTATTTGTTAAGTTTTTAGTTTTTTTAACCTTATATATGGATTTGTGGGTATGACTTGGAGTTGAAATTTGTGGGTTTATGAATTTGATCATATTTATGGTTTATAGGTGTATATATATAGCAATTAGTATATTAATATTAGTTTATGACGGTTGCTTGAATTGTGTGAGAAATAAATTATACTTGAAAATGCATGATTGGTTTATAAGACTTGATTGATATATATATATATCAATTATTATATTAATATTAGTTTATAAGACTCGATTGAATTTGATATTTTGATTTAGAATTTACAAATAGATAGAATATAGATGTAAGATAATAGATTAACTAAACGATATGCAGATTGTATAAAAAAATTTTCGTTATTTGTCAAACCAAATGTTAAGATCCTTTGTTTCGTATCCTTTGTAAATATATTTGTGTTCCTTAAATATGTACGGCTAGGCCTTACCTGACGTCACTACTACCCTGCTATTCCTATGTTACAATCTTGCTGCAGATTTTTAAATGTTCTTGCTTGTTTGATCATTTATTGTCTTCATAATTTGATCTTATTCATAGGTATGATTGGGGCATCAAATTTAAATGACAAAAATAGTATTTCAGAGGGACACTAATAATATATTTATTCTTTATACCATGTATCTTACGTTTGTCTAGAAACTATTCTTTTCGTTTTAGATCTCATCAAATCTAAATCTTCAAATTAGATTTAACATATAAATTTATATTATTTCTCAATCAATCTTGAATTTTCACCTAAGAAATTGCCCAAAATACATTCAATAAATAGTTTTAAAAATTAAAAAAAAACTTTATAACTAAGGTTTTGTACTTAAAAAAATGTATAAAAAAACTCATAAATGAGTGTTTTCTGTTTTTTTTTTTGTGCTCTTTTTTTTTTAAGTTTTAAATTTTCTCTATTTATTTAAGGATAATTTGCTTATTTTTAAAGATTAAAATTAACTATTGACTGAAGTAAAACATAAATTTATATACTAAATTTAATCTGAAGGCAAACATCCTATGAGATTAAAAACCGAAAATATAAGTTTTTAATTAATCTAAAATATAGGATATGAAAAGATAAATACCATAATAATAATAATAGATCATTTTCATTAAATTATTTATATAGTAGTGTATTCTAATTTCTGAGGTATAATTATATTATTTTATTAAATTAAATTGAGCTACAACTGAGAAAAAAGTAAAATGAGCTAAAATTTGAGTGCGCACCCATGCCGCTGCTAATTAAAATATGGCTCAACAGGTGGTACTAAAGTGTGGTGTGCCTGACGTACATTATCCAACATCCTATATTGGAGAAGAAATTACGCGTTAATTAGTGAGTAGGAATTATATTTTTCACCCGGAGACACTTAAATAAATAAATAAATAAATACAACCATAAACATAAACATAAACAAGAAAGGTCAAATTCAATTGTTAGGAAATTTGAACTATCTATAAACAATTATGTCGCTTTTAGCATTGTTTTCTTTTAAACTAAATTTTCATTTTTAAGCTGTCGTTTTATTTTTGCCTGCTCGTGCAACATGCATCAGTCGAAATTTTTTCATTCTAAAAAGGGCGTAAAGAAGCACCTTTCATTCTCGTGCACGTCTTTTTTTAAAACCGCATGCTTAATAAAAAGAGTAATTTATTAAAAGTCTATGTTACTTTTCATTCTTTAATTAAAATTTGATTTATTAAAAGTTTAAATCACGCTATGTTTTCACTTTTTTATGTGGCAGATTACTTTAGTCACCGGCGCAGATTACCCGATTGTAATCTAGTAGGTTTCAAAGTTGAAACCTATCAAATTCTAATGTATTTTCTTTGAAACAAAGAAATGTCAAATGCTCCCAGTCGCTGGCGCGAGGTGTCGAATTGTAACCACTTTTAAACTTTACCAGATTTCAAGATATTTACTTTAAAACATATCAGCATCAAACGCCTCTGGTTGCCGACGCAAGACGCCAGATTGTAACCTGCTAGGTTCTAAAGTTGAAATCTACCAGATTCTAACATATTTTATTTGAAACAAAGAATGTCAACCGTCTCCAATCGCTGGCGAATGGGGCGGATTGTAATATAGTAGGTTTCAAAATTGTAACCTATCAGATTCTAACACCTTTTTTTTTAAATAAAGAAGCACCAACCGCCTCTAGTCGTTGACTCGAAGTGCTAGATTGTAACTTGTTAGATTCTGTCTTGAAACTCGTCAGACTCTGTCCCAAAATCCGCTAGATTCCAATCTACCAGATTATTTTCAATTAGTCACAAAAGTCAAAATTACTTAATAAGAAAACCTTGCCAAAAAAAAAAAAACACAAAAAATTACATATTAGCCTCTTTTTTTTTTTTAGAGAACCATTCGAGGAATTTTCTTTTAACTACATTGCTCAGCAAAATGTCTGCAAAGAGTTCACGTACAAACCAAAAAGTTTTTCTTGTCTTCCAAGAAAAAGTAATATGTAAGTTGTTCAAAATGTATCAAACAATGTCATCTAATAATACAACTAGTAGCACAGTTTTTTTTCTTCCCTGGTAACAATATGTATAATACATATTATGTTAAAGGTTTGTTTGATATCCAAAACTAGGTAAATTAATAGTATGTCCATCTCTGAGTATGTTCTCAGACGGTCCCATTTTAGCAGGAGAATGTTGCTTGGAATGGATCAAGGAGCATCAGCGCTGGAATTTACAAGGTGTTTGGGAAGTGAGTTTGGGATTAAGAGTTATAATTAAAAGTACTGTAGCAAGTAAAAGCTTTAAATTTTAGTGTACTTTTACTTTGCATTATAACATGCGAAACTTTTATATTTTTCAGTTGATACTAATGAGTTAAAATAGAGTTTGCTAAACACACTATTAGTTAAGAAGAGTTTGTCCAAGTAGAACTTGAATAATCTATGTGATCAAAGTCTGCATGTCATTAAAAATTATTTTAAGATAAGCACAAAAATATTCCCCAGCAAGACAACAAAATGACTCGTTATCAAAAGTAAACTTTTTTTAACAAACCCAGGTAGTGTGCAACACTTGGGACGTGGGAGAGTACTGAATTGTATAAAAAAGTTTTTAATATTAAATAACACGGGGAATTCTATGATAGAAACCGTCCTTTTTCTCCACCGGTGGATACTTTATTTTTTTTGTTTGACTTCATACGATTGGTACATGGTTTAGAAAATGATATGGCTCAATGTGGATGTGGTGTACCTGATCATATATCGTATTAATGGTGGGTCCCACTTAACTCTATTGGCCTAGTCTTTACGTGACAGAGTAAGAAAGACCTAGGCCTTTGACTAGCAAGTGTGTGGAACGCGCCCTCTGAGCAGATGACGCGGCTGGGTCCTGCTGATACAGGTTCCAACGAGGGCAGATATGACAAATCCGATTCTGACACGTGGCAAAGAGTAAACTTTGCCATGCATTTTACATTATTTTAACCGATGGGACCCACCGATGACTTGACTTGTTTCTTCCCGCTTTGTCTTAGCGACTTTCTTCTTTGTTTCTTCCGGGTTTTTTGCTTTGTTGTTGCTGCAAGCTCTCGTTTTTCCTTTTTCCTTTTTTTTTTTTCAGGCCTACTTTCCTGGAAACATCCACTAACTTCAATATTTGAGTCCATAATATGCTGTTTTTAAAGGGAAGCCAATTATCCCCTTCTTGTGCTCTGCCTCTCTCACCTTTCGAGTCATCAATAAATCCTTTCCCATATTGCTCTTAACCTTTCTGAGATCTCAAATGGATGGTATGTTCATAGCGGCGTCCCTCGATGGCAAAATTGATGACTTCTATAACTTAATTCGAGGGTGTCCCAATATTCTTGAAGAAGTCGATAAGATGTTGGTTGATGTTAGCAATGTAAATGTCGCTGAGGCAGTTACAATGAATTCAGTTACAAGTTGTAACAAACTCAATAACTACTGTGAAGTCAGTTAGAGAGGTTTAATTAGTCAGTTGACGGTTTATTTTCTATAGCCCTGAATGTACACATATAAAAATATATACAAGAAGAAATAGAATTGAACTTTCTCTTAGAAGCTAATAAGTAGAAGAAGAAAAATTATTAGCTCTGAGAGGTCACTTTTCTCACATTTTCTTCTCAATTTTTGTTTACATTTTCCAGTATACCAAACACTCAATTCTGTCTTGGTATCAGAGCGACCCGTTTGGCAATTTCATGGCGTCTTCATCAGAATCATAGTCCGCCACTTCTGCTGTTCTTTCTCAATTTGCTCAATACTTGAAGACAAATTCCTGCTCTCCATTTGCGTCAAATCTGAGCACTACCATATCTGTCAAACTTGAGGCAAACAATTACCTGGTGTGGAAATCACAAGTCCTACCAACGATTTGTGGTCACAATCTTCAAGGCTACATCTTCAGTATAAAGCCATGTCCATCTAGATTCATCGAATCTAGACAACCAGATGGTGAATTAGTTCAAGAATTGAATCTAGAAATGAGCAATGGATTCAAGAAGATCAACTGCTTCTTAGTTGGATTCTTTCCTCTCTTTCTCCTCCACTTCTTCGTAGTGTAGCAAGATTGCATACATCTCACGCTATGTGGAACTCACTTGAATGTCTCTTTGCTGTTCAATCTAAGGCATGTCTCTTGAATCTCAAGATTCAACTTCAAACCACTAAGAAAGGTACTCTTTTTGTTTCTGACTACTTTTCCAAGATGGAAGGAATTGCAAAATTCTCTTGCAATGGCAGGATATGACATAACTAATGAAGATCTTATCATGTCAATCCTTGCAGGCTTACCGATGGAATATGATGTTGTCGTTGCGATGGTAAATGCTCGGTTGGAATCTACAAATCTTACTGTCCAAGAAGTCCAGGCTATGGTTTTGACTCAAGAGAGTCGTATAGAGCAACAAAATAGCACTATGTCTCTGGAATTGAACAATGCATTAGCAAATCTAACAACAAATTTGCCTGACACTCGTATTCGAGGAGGCTTTCATGGTCGTGGAGGAAACCACTCAAATTCCAACAGAGGTAGAGGTAGAGCTGGTCGTAATTCTAGAGGTCGTGGTGCTAAGCTTATCTGCCAAATCTATGAAAAGCAAGGTCATACAACTTGGGCGTGCTGGCACAAAATGGATAAGTCCTACCAGGCATAAGTCACTGCCTTCTTTGCTGGACCTAAAACAGTAGCAAATATGTATTGGTATGCAGGCACTGGAGCTACACATCACGTCACAGCAGATCTAGAGAAATTGGATTTGAAGGCTGACTATAATGGAGGTGAGCAACTAATGGTAGGAAATGGTAAACGCCTTGATATTACTCACACAGTCTCTACTACTTTATCAACTCAGTCCTCTAAGTCACTAAAATTACTTAATATGCTTCGTGTACCTTCAATAAGCAAAAGTCTTGTTAGCATTTCCATACTTACCTCTGAAAATAATGTGTTTGTTGAATTTCACTCCACATTTTGTGTCGTTAAGGACAAGGTCACAGGGAAGGTCTTGCTCACATGAACGCTTAGAGATGGGCTCTATCAGATGAATGAACCAATTTCTTGTGTTTCATATTCAGCTCCAAGTAAAAGAAGTTGTGGTTTTCCTCAATCATTTTCAGAGTTAGTAATCAACAAACCATAAACAATTTCTCATTGTAATAAATCTGTGTCTGTACCAAAGCCTTGCAATGTTAAGGTTAGCTCTAGTAATTGTCATGTACAAAATGTGTCGTGTGGACAACCTACTTTTTATCAATGTCCAAGTCTGATGTAATAACACTGTGGCATAGACGTTTAGGCCATGCCTCTAACACAACAATGTCTACTGCCCTCAAGTCATGTAATGTCTCAATTCCAAATAATAAAGAATTCTTTTGTTCCTCTTGTCAATATGGAAAAAGTCACTCTTTACCTTTTCTTATTTCAATCACAAAAACCAATCATCCTCTTGAATTAATTCACACTGATCTGTGGGGACTAGCACTAGTTTTATCTTCTCATGGTTATAAATATTATGTCCATTTCATTGACGATTATACCAGATACACCTGGATCTATTCTCTTAAACTCAAATCTGAGGCTCTATCTGTGTTTCACACCTACAAACTTCTAGTTGCAAAGCAATTTGATTCCTCAATTAAGATGTTACAGAGTGACTGAGGGAGTGAGTATAGGTCTTTTGCTCCTGTCCTAGCACATTTTGGTATTGCCATGAGACATCTTTGTCCACATCGTCATGAGCAAAATAGTAAAGCAGAAAGAAAACATAGACATATCTTTGAGCTTAGGTTGACCTTCTTGGCCCAAGCTTCTATACCTTTCTCGTTTTGGTGGGATGCATTCTCTACTGCAGCCTATACCATAAACCGTCTCCCTTCCATTGTTCTTGGCAATATCAGCCCTTTCCAAAAATTGTTTCACTCTTCTCCTGATCTTTCATTTCTCAAAGTCTTTGGTTGTTCAGCTTATCCTCATCTACTTCCATACAATACTCATAAACTCCAATTTAGATCCTCTAAATGTCTATTTTTGGGGTATAGCCCTGTTCATAAAGGTTATAAGTGCCTACAT
The DNA here is from genome assembly GCA_946598075.1 of Artocarpus hirsutus. Classification (NCBI taxonomy): domain Eukaryota; kingdom Viridiplantae; phylum Streptophyta; class Magnoliopsida; order Rosales; family Moraceae; genus Artocarpus; species Artocarpus hirsutus. The sequence continues at coordinate 9,880 of CAMOHE010048974.1, read as the reverse complement.
CCCTCTGGTCATATCTGCATCTCTAGGAATGTTGTCTTTAATGAAACTAAATTTCCACATCCTAAACTTTTTGGTACACATCCAAATCCTCATATCAGTCCTTCCTCAACTATACTACCACAACTTATTTTTACTCCAGGAGCACAAACTTCAGAAACTAGCACAAGTTCACTGAACTCATCTGTAAGTATTCCTACTGAATCAAATCCAGTTCTTGATCCTCATAATATTTCCTCTGCTATTGATCATTCTGCGCCTCCTTCAATAGTCTTACCTGATAATAACAAACCTTGTCAATCCTTCTGTCCCACAAAGAAACCACCAAAATCCACTATTTCCACTCACCCCTTTACAACTCAATCCAAAGCTGGCATTTTCAAACCAAAAATTTTCACCACTGTCAAACATACCATCCTTATCAATCCTAGTGTAATAGAACTTACTTGTGTGAATCAGCCTTTATCAAATCCCCATTGGAAACAAGCCATGGAAGTAGAAGACAATGCACTCATGCATAATCACACCTGGGATTTAGTCCCTGGGAACCTACATATAATGTTGTAGGCAATAAATGGGTGTTCAAGTTAAAATTTCACCCTGATGGTTCTATAGAACGTTATAAAGCACAGCTAGTTGCTAAAGGTTTTCTTCAGACGCCAGGAGTTGATTTTTTTGAAACTTTCAGTCCAGTCATTAAACCATTCACTATTCGGATCGTCCTCACCTTAGCAATTCACTATGACTAGCCTATTAAACAACTAGATATCAATAATGCATTTTTAAATGGATTTCTTCAAGAGACTATGTACATGACACAACATGAAGGCTTTGTTGATTCCACTCATCCCACACATGTCTGCAAACTTAACAAAGCATTGTATGGTCTCAAGCAGGCCCCTAGAGCCAGGTTTGACAGACTTAGATCAGGCCTACTCAACTGGGGCTTCACTAACTCAAAATCGCATGTGTCACTCTTCTTCTACAAGCATAAGAAGACTGTCCTCTTATTTCTTGTTTATGTTGACGACATTCTTCTTACTGGCAATGATCCAGCAATGATCTCTCAACTTGTCAGAGATTTGAATCTTACTTTTGCTCTTAAAGACCTTGGTCCCTTACACTACTTTCTTGGCATCGAGGCTTATCATGATGCTATAGGTCTTTACTTATCCCAGTCCAAGTACATTGCTGATCTTCTCAAGAAGACTAAAATGGACCTTGCAAAACCTTGTTCAACCCCAACACCTCCAGGTTTCACCTTGTCCAAGACCAAGGGGGAAGTAATGGTAGATCCGGTCTTGTACAGAAGCACAATAGGTGCTTTACATTATCTTACTATTACCAGACCAAATATATCTTACATTGTTAGCAAACTAAGTCAATTCTTACAGGCACCAACTGGCAAGCATTGGCAAACATATAAGAGAGTACTCAAATACCTCAAGGGGTCGATTTCATATGGAATCAACTTCAAGCCAACCAAGATGCTATCTTTAACAAGCTTTGCTGATGCAGATTGGGCAAGCTACCCTAATGATAGAAGATCTACAAGTGCCTATTGTGTCTTCCTTAGGGACTGTTTAGTGTCTTGGAGTTCCAAAAAGTAGCATATAGTTGCACGGTCCAATATAGAAGCAGAATATAGAGCCCTTGCTCACACAGCAGCAGAAGTCTCCTAGTTGCAATCCTTGTTAACAGAAATTGAAGTTAATTTGTCGAATAAGCTAGTGCTTTGGTGTGATAATATACGTACAGCTTCATTGGCTACAAATCCTGTATTTCATGCTAGGACAAAACACATTGAAATCGATGTGCATTTTGTCAAAGACAAAGTACTAAACAAGTAGCTTGAGATCAAATATGTTCCAACCATGGAACAAACTGCAGATGTCTTAACAAAGGGGCTATCAATCCAAAGATTTATGAAGATGAGAAAGAAACTCAGAGTGATAGAGTCACCCTTTTGTTTGAGGGGGCATGTTAGCAATGTAAATGTAGCTGAGGTAGTTACAATGAATTCAGTTACAAGTTGTAGCAAACTCAATAATGACTGTGAAGTCAGTTAGAGAGGTTTAATTAGTCAGCTGATAGTTTATTTTTTATAGCCTTGAATGTACACATATAAAAATATATACAAGAAGAAATAAAAGTGAACTTTCTCTCAGAAGCTAAGAAGTAGAAGAAGAAAAATTATTAGCTCTGGGAGGTCACTTTTCTCACATTTTCTTCTCAATTTTCGTTTACATTTTCCAGCATATGAAACACTCAATTCTGTCTGTTGATAACCCCATGCACCTTGCTGCAATAAATGGTCACACTCACTTTGCCGTGGAGATGATGAGGCTAAAACCCTCTTTTGCCAAGAGGTTAAACCCGGACAGGTTTAGTCCCCTCCAACTCGCTTTACAAACTGCACACATCCAAACAGTGCTTCAGCTGCTAGCGATAGATAATGACCTAGTCCGTGCCCAAGGAAGAGAAGGTATGTCTCCTTTACATTACGTGGCCAAACATGGGAATAACGAACTGTTGTATGTTTTCCTTAGTACCAATCCAACAGCCTTGGAAGACGTGACAATTCACAATCAAACTGCGTTGCATATTGCTGTGGAGAATGATCATGTTGATTGTGTTGAAATCATTATGAAATGTTACGAGAGATCTCCGCAATCTGGATGGGAAAAAAAGCATCTAAATTGGAAGGACGAGAATGGAAACACCCCGTTGCACATTGCCACTACCAGGAAACAAACCCACGTAACTAAAAGACACCTTTTCCTAATTAATTGCTCTTAATGTTTCGATTATGGATTGTTATAAAATATTTTATTCGTGTATATATATATATATATATATATATATATTTACATATATGCAGGTTGTGAGGGCGTTGATAGGTCGACAAGTTGATGTAAATGCGATTAACTTAGCAGGTTTAACAGCCTTGGGTATCTCGGAGCAGACTGGTGAACTTGGAAGCGACGAAATCAATAGTTTGCTACGTAGTGCTGGTGCCTCTTTTGCGGTTCTGTCTCCAAGAGTAAATGCCATTGAGCCATCCGTCAGGTGAAAATTTTCAACCTACTATAAAATGGAGATATAATTTGCTAACTAACTACCCTAATCAGTATAGGCTTAACTTATAGGCAAGTTAAGGGAGTGCTTTAAGCCCTAAAATGGCACCAAATTTTGCTTATATTTTGGCTGATATGTTGTTTATTATTGTTATTGTTATTGTTATTGTGATTGTCGTCATCGTCATCGTCGTTATTATTATTATTATTAGTATTATTTAAAAGCTGATTGTTATCTATTCTTTGGGAACTCACCGTGCTGGTGTTTCACAAAATATACAACCGTGGATGATATCCTTATATATAGGGATATCAACAAGTGATCAGAAGTGTTAACTTTCAATATCACAAAAAAAAAAAGGTTAGTTTCCAAACAAAAAAAGACTTAAAGATTTCAACAAAATATCCTAAGCTAGGCTAAATAATGAAATCCTAAGCTAGGCTAAATAATGAATGAACTCAATTTTTAAGCAACCGTCAAATTTTCTTTTATGCAAAAAAGAAAAAACCGTACCCTCTTTTGTTTGTATTAAGAAAATTATGTATTATTTTTTTCTTCTTTCTATTTACACAATATCTTCTCCATTTCCCACAACAAAAGCATCTTTTCTGCATAAGATCTTTTGACTTCTCAAACTGCTCTGTTACTCCCTTTTCAACATATTACATGTTTTCAAATTAAGCCTATAAGCCTGGTAACTACATGTCTCACTTACTACATGTTTGATTACAATAAGATTTTATATAGTGTTTAAATCTTCATAGCTAATAAGATAAAAGTCTCCATTATGATTTTCATAAAAAGACTTGTAATTTTTTAGTCATGTTATGTTATATATTCCGGTAATCTCATGAAAGTAAGTAAATATATAAGAGCCAATCAAGAAAACAGATTTTTATAATGCGTGTACCATGACAGTGAAAGTTTGTATTTGCACCAAGCCGTTATATGCTCTTTTTACAGTGGATGCAAAGTCAACCAACTTAAGTTGCCTCGAGGAGTTAGTTTGGAACTAGCAATTCCACTCTCATTTTGGTTATGGCTTTTGGTATATACCTGGGGCCCTAACAATAAACAAGATAAAAAAAAAAAGATTTTTAAACAACATTTTTAAAAAAAGTTTTAAGGAATGATTTTACAATATTGAAATATTTCCTTTCACGTCTCATTTATTTTATTTTTGCTGTTTTTTTTCTTTGTTTAATATAGTGGATTGTTTTCTTATTTTTGGATGATACAAGAAAATATTCAAAATTTTCATTTCAATACATAATGATATTATATATATTCTTTCGAAAAGGTTATTTTAAAAAATTCAAATTATGGCCCCAAATTATCTCAAGCTGGCCCTGTCCTAATCTTTACCTCTCTCATATTATACCAATTAACATCGTACATCAGATTTGAATATAATTATTATACATATGAATAAATTGAAAAACAAATTATTACATTGTCGTTTTGAGTGTAAGTTTTAAGGTTCTGATGATGTAGTTAAATGATCGAATTCCTCCGAAAATTTTTATTTTCCGAATGTAGTTGATCATATGTTCATATCCATTATTGTTCATGACACAAATATCCATCGAAAAATAACCACAGATAAGGTAGAGAGGATATTTTGGATAAAGGAGGCTTTTGTATTGAACCTCAACTTAGCTTATAAAAAAATAAAAATTAAAAAGGTGAATATAGGACCTCCGTAGAGAGTTCTAGATACAGCATTAACAGAGTACTCTCTCAACCCACTAACATTTACTCTTGGCATCTAAATACTTGAAATAAACTAAACCAACAACTACTAGCTCTCATCTACAAACAACTCTATAAATAAATGAGAAATTTTGGATATGTATAATAACAGTACGTACCTAAACTCACCAAGCAACAATAACACAAGCAAATAATAATAACAATAATAAATGATTAATTACAAAACTATACCTCTTAGTTTTATTTTTTTCTTAATTTATTCATCCATTTTTTAAAAACTCTAAAGATATCCTTTAAATTTGAAAAATTTATTTCAATTTCCATCACAGACCTTTAAAGATATAATCAAAATATGAGGATAAGATAAAGATACCCTTAATTAGACCAAACTTGTTTTTAAAATTTATTTTAGGTGTTTTTACTTTTAAAAGAGGATGAAACTTAAGATCTTTTCTTTTTTCTTAAAAAATAAAGATGCTTTGTTTTAAGATTTTTCATGTTTAAAATTTATAAAATATTGTTATAACTATTTAAGGGTAATTATATTATTTTGCCTATTTTTTTTCATTTATAAAGATGAAATTGAAATTAATTTTTAAATTCAAATGATACTTTTATTGTTTTCAAAAACAAAAAGATAAAAAAAAAAATAGTCAAAACTAGGATGAATGATTATGTAATTTGACCCTCATAATAAACATTTTCAACACATGTCAAATACTCTTTATCATTTTGGCCTTCTCATAACTCCTCATATATAAAAAAATAATAATAATAATACCGTAGAATGATTTTTACTTGATTAAACCAAAACATATTGTTTTCCACCACTAAGCATCTCTTTCCTTTTTCTGATTTACTATTTTTTTAATGATCTTCCATGACGCTGAGATCAGTGTGAACGCGCAGTTGAAAGTTGCTGCTAGAAGAGGAGACATTGAGATGTTGTACACTCTAATCCGGGAGGACCCATATGTACTAGACCACATTGACCGTATACCATTCGTTGATGCTCCTCTGCGCACATCAGCTGCTGTTGTACATATCAGATTTGCGAGTGAGACAATGTTTTTGAAACCATCTTTTGCTAGGAAGCTAAACCAAGATGGATTTACGCCTTTGCACTCTTGCTTTGCTGAAGGATAAACCCAAATTGGTTTGTCGGCTTTTAGATGCCGATAAAGATCTGGTTCGTGTTCAAGGAAAGAAGGGTAAAACTCCTCTTCATTATGCCACCAAATAAGGAAAAATCTATATTCTGGATCGATTTCTATTAAGGTGCCCATCATCTATTGAAGATGTCACAAATCAATGTGAGACTGCTTTGCACATTGCTATAGAAAGCAGGAAATTCAAAGCATTTTGTTTACTAGTAGAACGACTTCGAATAGCCACGCATAAAGGATCCCATATCCAGGAGTACAAGACTTTGAATCCGGAAAATGAATTGGGCAACACTGCGTTACACATTGCTGTAAAAACTCTTCAACCCGAGGTATGTTCTTATTTAATCAACTATATACTTTGTAAGGGTATTTTGGTTTCACAATTGCCTTTATATACGCCATCGGTATATTTTTAAACAATTGAAAACTACGGTATAGTGATTGTAAGCTTAACCAGACTATAAATCCACACTTGACTCCGTCTTAACGTGTAGAGTTCAATCCCTAAAAAAATAAGGGTACAATGAATATATTGTACCGACTCGTATCTCCATTTGGTATGATATTGTCCGTTTTGGGCCAAGCCCTTATGGTTTTGCTTTTGAACTTCACCTCAAAGAAACTCATACCACTGAGAAGTGATGTCATTACTTAAGAACCGCTACCTTTAACCATTCCCAGGCGATATAAGATTGCATAACTCACCCTTTTTTGATCCTCTTCGTATAAGAGAATTATAGTTGTCATAATCACCCTATCTTTGGGGGCCCACCGTCCTTGTTGGCCACACTTCCGAGTAGGTCAAGTCTCTGATACCATCTATAACAACTCGCACTTCCACTTGACATGATATATCCACTTAATGCCTAAGCTTCACAGTTTTGCTTTTGAGCTTCACCTCAAAAGGCATCGTACTATTGAGAGGTGATATCATTACTTATGAACCACTACCTATGACCATTCACAGACAATGTGTGACTATACAACCTACCTTTTTGGTCCTCTTCTCCTCAAGAAAATTATGATTGTCACTTATACATAGGCAAAAAACTTAAAACCTAAAAATAACAATGAGTTGATTACTTGGTATGACTATTAGAATTTTTTTTTTCCAGGTAGTTAGAGTGTTAATAGACAACCATTCCAAGCTAAATGTCAAGAATTTAGGTGGTCTTACTGTTGGAAAATAGCAATTGGGTGAATAAGAAATTGATGCCCATTAGTGGAGATTAATGGAGGTCATAAACCTTATGTTGTAACACCCAAATGCATGGTTAATTGGTGATTATGAGCTTCATAATCATGAAAAATAAAAGGTTACAACCGACAGTTTAATGGGAGATTATGAGCACCATTATCATGGAAAATGAAGGGTTGCAACCTATGTCGTTATGCACATAAATCCTGAATTGTAACGTTCATTTTCTTAAGCTTATATAAAGAACTCTCCTCCACATGTTTTGAGTATGAATAGTTACATAGAATTTGCAGTTAAAAAGTCACAGAGTTTTTCTTTTGTTTTCAAGTTTTACTTAGTTTTGTAGTAGTCGTTTTTTGGTGATAGAAGAAAACACTGTTTCAAGTTCGCCAGAAACGGTATCCCATAGTGCTTAAGATTCCGTTGCTAGTCGTTGTATCCTGGGAGACAGACGTCCGTCAAATCCTCGTGCACAAGCGGAGGGGACGAATCTGTTTTAAGAAAAGTGTGAGCTTCACGTGCCTCGATCATTCATTTGTTCAATTACTAGTTGAAGTTGAACCTGAAGGTTTTGTTATACTTTTTCATTATTTTATTTTTACAATTGTAATTTGTATGTCTTATCCATTCTATAATTGTTTGCAAATCCTGTTAGTAGTATTACATGCAATGTTTAATTCATATTATTTGCTTTAATATGATAACAATCTTAAAACAGAACTCTCTCTTGAGGACGAACAGGTTGTTGGGACGATAAGAATTGTCATTATAAATTCTTTCTCATATTTGGTTTTGCTAATAGCTTGATTGCATATTTGATTCTGTTTAATTTTCTATATATGCTATGTACATTAACATAAGATTATTATCTGATCATTAACTTGCTGTGTTAGTTTGTACAGTAGCAATTTATTTCTTATTATTATTTTTTTAATGCTTTGGTTGCTTTATTGTTTATTGAATCTTTATTGCCATATAACTGTTTAAATTTCTAAACGGTTTTTCTTTAAAGTGCATTGAATAGATTTTATTCTTTTATAGTGCATTGAATAGATTTTATTCTTTGTATTTTGTTATTATGGTTTTGTATTTTTGGTTTGTTATTTAGTGCAAACGGTTTTGTTTTGGTTTCCATATAAATGTTTTGTATTTTTGGTTTGTTTTATATATATATATAAATCAAGTACAGTCAACGGAATCTTGGTTTGTTATGGTTGTATGTATATATATGAAATGTTGTTCTCATTCCTAGCAAAGCATTTATTATAAATTGTTTACAGTTTTTCATGTTTGTTTTAATCAAAAGATTTACTTTATATATATGAACGTTTATGCAGTGGTTTTTACGTTTATAAATATTTTAGTATACTGTAGTATACATAAACGTTTATGTTATAATTTTATAGATTTTTAACTTTATTTATTTATTTATTTATTATTATTATTATTATTATTTGGAAATAATTTTATTATTTAAGGAAACTAATTCATAGTTTTATTTTAAGTTGAAGAAATGGGTGATAATATAAATGTTATTCCAACTAAGAATGCTCTAACTGGAAGCACTTCTGAGACACCAGTGCCGTCTCCTAGGATTCATGCCTCGACCTCGACACAACCTCTATCGGTTACGGTTCCTGTTAACCACAATGAAAAACCTGAAAAGTTCAATGGACTGAATTTTAAAACTTGGCAACAAAAGATGTTGTTTTATTTGACAACACTGAATCTTGCGAGATTCTTGAAAGAGGATCCTCCTACTATTGAGAGGATGAAACAGATGCACAGACCTTGCTTGCTGTTGAAGCATGGAAGCATTCTGACTTCTTGTGCAAAAACTATATTTTGAATGGTTTGACTGATGCACTCTATAATATGTATAGTCTGAAAAAGAGGGCCAAAGAAGTGTGGGAGTCTTTGGACCATAAATACAAAATAGAAGATACTGGTGCTAAGAAGTTTATAGTTGGACGGTTTATGAACTACAAAATGGTGGATTCCAAGACTGTAATTAGTCAAGTTCAAGAACTGCAATTACTCATTCATGAAATTCATACAGAAGGAATGGTAATTAGCGAGTCTTTCCAAGTAGCTGCAATCATAGAGATGCTACCCTCTGCGTGGAATGATTTCAAGATGTAACACCCGCCTAATTTGATGTAACGGATAATGTTATGTTAATGACGATGTTATGATATGTTTATGACAATATTAAGTGTTATACTCTTGATAAGTGCTGTAATATATGATAAATGGTGTTAACCATTTTATTTTAAGTGTTATGACAGGTGACGCTCACGTGGAATTGATGTGCTCAAATGTTCATGTCATTAATGTTATGTGTTAATTATATTTTTATGTGTAATTATATGTTATGAATGATTTATGGGAGTTAAGACAGATCGGCAGGCCGGACCATTCGGATCGGCAGGCCGAAATGATGTCCTCAGAACGGCAAGCCGATGGTATATCATCGGTAGGCCGGACTTCTGAGATCGGCAGGCCGGACTCCTGAGATCGGCAGGCCGGACTCCTGAGATCGGCAGGCCGATGACAGCTGACAAGTAGTCAGCAGAAATTTTTACAAAATTGTGATAAGATGGAATTTATTTATGGACGTTTTATTCTGATTAAATAGCATATTTATGGATTGATTTCTTTAATTTTGGTAATAAAACATTTGACTTTTCATTTATTTGAATTAATAGATAAGTTTTTCCCGTTTTAC